>JAXQGP010000043.1:0-56268 GCA_037040125.1 Kazachstania sp. M6911
ACACAATTAAATAATCTAAAATAATGTCTAACAATATGAACGAACTATCTAACGCTACTTCTAAGCCTTCAGCTCAATCCTGCACAATAACAACGAATATTCAAGCAAAATAATACATTTCAAGTGGAAATTGTGTTACGTATATAACAAAGACAAAAATTTTGAAAATTTTGAATTTCGTGGCACTATGGCCGAGTGGTTAAGGCGAGAGACTCGAATTTTATTATTTTAATAACGTTAGTTTCGGTTATCTCTTGGGCTCTGCCCGCGCTGGTTCAAATCCTGCTGGTGTCGTACAAGATTTTTTCGTGACATTTTACCTGATCACGTGATATGACGTAATAGTATTATATTTTTAATAGTTTTTTTGTCCTTTTACATATTCCTATTCTAAATATATGATTTGTATTTGTTTCCACATATTATTGAATAAATACTTGGAGTGAAATATTATATTCGTCGATTTAATTTCAAATATTTTTGATCGAAAGCTGTTACCATTTGTAGTTAGTTATGCAGTAATAACGATAGATAATGTGTCGTTAATCTTTCGTTTGTTTGTTTTTTAATCATCTTATTCATAAATTGTGACCACTGAGCGATATAGTCTGGGGATAAGAGGAATAGTCGTCCATATCATAGTAACTATGTATGTACCAACAAACGAAATCAATTACTTGTTTATATAATTTTCAAATCAAAAACTTCATTTACAAAAACAATGTAATCTTGATATCACACAAGTTTGTAGTGTTTCCCTTCCTCATTATATTCATTGCTTCTGTTTAACTAACCAGTTTATATTGAAACCCAAATGATAAACCCACAAGAATCTTAATTTATTGGGTAAGCCATTAAAAAAATAATGATAAAGCAGTATATGATAACCGACATATGTCAGATCAAGAGTAGATATATGAATCTACATGATGTTGAGACAGCTACATGATACTTGAATTAGGGTACATTATGTTCCACTAAATCAGAGTGGTGTATGGGCGTAGAATGACCCACGCACAGAAGAGAAAAAACTAACTTACAGAGTTAGCTTATCGAATCTCATATATATAGAGAAACACACTATATAATGCTAAGTATAAGATGAGTAACTCTTATGTACTTTATATAAAATAAAATAAATAAGCAATTACAACTATACTAATTGTACCAGTATCTATTACAACAATACTAATAGAATTATGTCTACTGAATTGAATCAAAGTACTTATAACTTGAGTCAATACTTCTACCTACTAAATCAACACTATCGATTGACAAAATGTAGGAGTGATCCCAAGATTGAAAATTTGTATCTGATACAACGTTTCGCAATTTCAATATTAGGTCTGGAGTCCCGTAGATTACTGCACAAACACTTGAATAATCACATTCTTTTAGTTAATCATGGTAATGTTGCCGTTGATATTATTACGAATTTTAAATCACAACACCAAATCATGTTATATCCACAGTAATCATTGCAGTACAAAAGGAAGATACGGTAAGAAGGCCTAATACTATAAAAATAAAAAAAATGAGAGAAATTATTTAATTTTTTTTTTAAGGAAAATAGAAACTCGCATAACAAAACAGAAGTGCTCGTACTGAGTCACATATGATCCTGTATCTCTTAGAAACCATAGGGGAATAGTCGTTGAGTATTTTTGTCTTCTGTCTAACCATTTTTAGTAGGATGTCTGAAATATTGCAACCACAGAAATTGATGTACGCAGATCGGATCTAAGACGCGATGCCGATCCATTTTTTTGGCCGTTTCTAAGCCGAAAAAGGGAATGAAGTACTGCAGATGAATTTTCTTTAAAATAGTTGCCTACAAGTTGACGCGCATATGCTTCTTAGTATTTCAATAAAAACTGCACATCTACTCAAGTACTTTACTTGAGTCGTGTAACTAAGAAAAGGTACCGGACCTACAGGAATCAGGATCCAATTTCATAGATTAAGACGGACAACGTATTCTGCTGTTGAGATATCTAGGTAACAAAAATATTAAACCGATAGAACTACTCACTTTTAAAAATAAGAAACGAAGACCAGATACAAATCTAGAAAAAGAAACATATCGCGAGAAATAAATAGTGACAAATAATATTATACAATTGATATGTCGAGAAAATTGCCTGGTGAGTTAAATGCATTCGTAAGTATTAGGAAGAGATCATAAATTGAGAATGTATGAAACAGAATAGGAAATATTGCTGAAGAATAAAATGCTTATCAGTTAGTCTGAAAAGTTGATAAACTGGTGGAGTAGAAACTTTTTATTGCAATAAAAGTTATCAATGAATAATTGTAGGAACAGAACAAAAGAAAACATATATAAAGAGGCCCAATTAATACCATTTAAATTCGAAATAATTCCTTTCTAATTTATTTTTAATAATTTCTTTCCTAATTTATCATAAAACTAGTATCACTTTTAATAAAGTAAAACAAACATCTAAACACATAACCGAAATGCAATTCAGCTCATTATTATTAACAACCACCTTAGGTTTATTCGGTAAAATCGCTTCTGCCGATTCTCAAACCGATATTTGTACCCCAACTTTAGGCACTTCAGTCGATGGTTTCCACGCTAGATTTTTCAAATATATCTATCCAGATTATGCTAGAGAAGGTAGTGACGAAGATTACATTACCACTAATTACAATAGAGATGACCGTTTCATCACAGAAAAGGATGGTATCACTGATGTTAACTTCTATCATTTCTACAACATCAATTCAAATGGTCCAACTTACGGTATTGTTAATGGTTTAAATATCACCACTTCTAATTTCACCGTCGAGTACAGTGGTTGGTTTGTCCCAACTGAAACTGGGGACCATACGTTTAAGATCGGTCAAACTGATGACGGTACCAGTATTGAAATCTACGAGGACAATTACTCTTTATGTTGCGGTACTATTGTTCACCGTACTTTAATTCAAAACTTACAAATTTACGATAACGAACATACCAGACAACAAAGCGTCTATTTAGAAGCTGGTGTCCCATACCCAATGAAGATTGTTTACTTTAACAAGGACGCTGTCGCCATTCAATCTGTTTCTTTCACTGACCCAAGTGGTAACATCCATAACAACTTTGAAGGTTACGCTAAATATTACAATGATGTCAAATGTATGAACTAATTTTTAAATTATAACGTTCTGAAAGTTCTGTCTTAACTTTTAAAATTTTAATCAATGGTACGTTTAACGGTATGCCGTGAAATATGACTTTCGTATTCACAATACATTTAACCATAACATCATCGGCTTCACTGATATTCCTATAAGTATATATCTAAATAATTAATTATATAGAATCAATACTTCCTTTAGTGAATCAAAACCTTTTTTAATAACTCACATTTTTTATCTATTATTTGTTACAACCGAATTGGGTACGCAGAGGTGCTCAAAGACTGTCTCACATTACAGTATTATCATAACACGAGAAGAACGTCAAGAATTACTTAAATGGAACTCCTTTAAACCCAAAATTTGTTTTAAATTTGAGAACTATATTATAATGGTGGTGAATATATATTGTGTGTAAATCCAAGGCATTTTTGTTCTCACTAAGATGTCTAATATAAGATTAGCCGTCGTGGGATTTATAGATTGTTCACGGCGACAGAATAACAGATGAGTTTTGAGTATAACAATGAATGTAGACTTAATTTTGTCGTGTTTTGAAAGTAAATAAATGGAATGCCACAATATCAATGTCAAATATAGATGTAGATATGTAAGATGCAGAAATCAATAACTAGAATTATGATTGAAACGTTTGCAAACCAATATATAACGACGGAAAATGAACGAAAATTCAAAACGAAATAAAGTCACATATATCAATACTATATTGTGATACGCTTTAATTAGGAATGGGTGTCCGGTGATTTTTTTCTGTCTCAATTTTTATATAACCGAACTTGTGTTTTCATTTAATGAAACGTTGGTTTCATAAAAAGTTTTTTTTGTAATGCCCACGCCTTTATTACGCCGCAAGACCCGTGAGTCAACACAACAAACATGACCTAATATTGACATTGAATTGGTACCTCAATACAACTAAATATCATAAACTTTTACATGATAGTTATTAACATTACCTTCTCAGAAATACCGTATAATCAACATGCACTTTGGCTAGAACATACCCGATAATTACTTTGACTTTAGATACAATTAAGAAGAAAATGGAGTTAAATTCTGAATTAATATCCATTGTATCGTTGAAAATAGAGTGTTTAATCGACCAATATCTATTCAATTATGATGAGATATGAATGAATATAGAGCATAGTTACAATTACAAAAACAACGTCCGGGTAAATAATTTATGATTTGTTAAAAACGGTATCGAAAATTTCGATATTTGAAAATCTGTTCCTCGTGGCCCAATGGTCACGGCGTCTGGCTACGAACCAGAAGATTCCAGGTTCGAGTCCTGGCGGGGAAGATTTATTTTTGCCAATTTCATCGTTGTATTTTTTTTTTTTATTTTTTTTTTGCATGTGATCACTATATTGGTCGTTTTGTGACCATTTTTCTTTGTTTATCTTGTCTGTAGCCCTTTTGATTGTTGCTTTATCGATATTTTTATATTTTTTTCTTTTTAGATTTGAAAAAATAAGCTCTACCCGCGTCTAATAACTTTCACATTCCGAGTTCGACACCATCTTGAGAACGTTATTACATTCATCCTCAAATCCTTCGGACTTTCGATTAATTGAATTCTAAAATATATTTATGTAGCCCTTTTTATATTATTTATAGTCTGAAATCAGATCATATTTCGCTGACCCTTTCCAACTATTTCTTGTCTCGCTGACAGACACGCTGCTTCGCTCGCCTTGTGAGAAAAAATAAATATATATTGTTATCAATCTGAAAGCGAGAAATTGGAAAATTTCGTAACTACTCGATGCAATAATAATAGTACGTACTGTAGATAGTAGTTGGAATAACAAATAAAATACTAATAATAGATAAAAATATATAGAAACAATTCTAATTATTTTCTTTTTTTCTTCAAATTAGTAAATAATATAGAATTTCTGTTGTTTGTTAACACTTAGAAGAAATCGATCATCATCCGATTAATCATGAGTTTCATATGGGGAAAATCTAAGGATTCTTCAAAGAGTAAAAGTAAAGTGTCATTACCAAACGGTAGTAATCCTCAAATATTGAAAAGAGAAAACTCACAACCAAATGGCGAAACAACAAAGAAGAAATTGGGCTCCAGTGCATTAGATGAATTCCCACGTATCTTAGAGAGACGGTTTGGTGAAAGTTTAGGTTTCAGAAATAAAATCCTTTCTGATTTATCAATGTCAGAGAGACCTGGTTTAGGTTTACCTGATATGATTCATATGACATTACACGATACCTATCATGATGAAGAAATTGGTGAATATTTCTATATTACTGGGATTGATGTTTCAAGTGTATCTATGCCAATTGCATTCTTGAAAATGTTAAAATTAAATCAGTTACATTCTGCAGGTAATAATATTGCGACATATTGTTGTAATAACATTTTTAGTAAAATTGATATACGTATAAGATATGAAGTAGATGGATCAGTTCAAGTTAGAGCTTATGATTGTTTAGAACAAAAAATTCTCGAGATTATTGATGAAAATATTTGGGAGGAAACATTTATTTGTTGTTGTATGAGAAGTTTAATGATAAATAAGGATCCCGAAAGAAAATTACCAGGTTTGGTTGAATATCCATTAGCAATTGAGAATGCAAGTCTTTCAGCGACAAAAAGAGTAGTAAGACTATTCTGTAAATTTTTACCAAGATGTTTAGAATCAGGCTGGGATACCACACAACACATGTTACCAACAATTTTCCAAAATTATTTGATGAGATCACTATTAACATTCTTATCTATTTCTCCAAATTTGGTAGATTATGCATTAATAATTTTAAAAGAATTATCTCAATCGGATAAGGAGAATGATTTATTTTATAAAGTTGCTTTAATTGCAATCCTGGAACAATATGACGAGAGGGACAATGAATTAATTAAAGCATTACATGAAACTTTACAACCATTAATGGATGTATTACAAGCAATGGAACAAGATGATCCAAGAGCCGCCCAAATTCTAAATTGCGTCTCTGGGTTATTAAATATACAAGCAAAGTTTTTAATCAAAAGGGGAGATTATGAACTTGCATTGTCTGTTGCAAAGACATCAACAGAATTAGCATTAGATTCCCCTGCATCTTGGTATTATTTAGCCAAATGTTATATCTATACAAATGAATACAATAAAGCATTATTAGCAATCAATTCCATGCCGAATCTACCGACAGTTGATCAAGATAAGAAAATGATTTCGATGAGACCAACTTTATACAATTATTATACTCGACCATTAGGAAGTAAAGTACGTAGTGATATCGATATGGATTCAAATGAGTTTAATAATTTAGTAAGTACAATGAAAAATTGGAAAGACGAAGAAATAAGAGATATTATATTTGGTAGAATTGCAATGCCAAATAAATCTGCAGATGGTTATATTGATTTTATTTGGGATAAAGCTTGTGCTGAGATAGGTCCAATATATGGTCCACAAGCTTGTAATTTAATTAATTTTGTTTCACCACAAGAAGTTCAATCAATTGGTGATTTAAATCTCTTGGCTAAAAATACAGTGGCAAAACAGTACAGTTGGTTTCAAAGGAAAGCTGTACAATTACTTATGGAATTGATCTCTAGAATAGGTTGGAATGGATTATTAAAGTTAAGAGGTGAAACATTCGTCATGGAATCAGAATTTATGGAACATGGTGGCTCACCAAATTTATGTAATAAGGACATTCCAAAGGAGGTCCGTGAAAAACGTATTACAGAAAGATGGTTAGATCAATTATTTCTTGACATATATGATGATTTGAAGTTGAGTCGTGGTTTATTAGAAAACAATGAAGCCAAATACAGTGGACTAGAATGGGAATTGTTAGGACTTACAATGTTAAGGGCATGGCAATGGGATGATGCTATTGCGTGCCTTCGTACAAGTATGATAACAAGGTTCGATTATGTTAGTTGCAAAACTTTACTAGATTTGTTCATGGATTATAACCCCGATGGAGGCGAAATCATTGACTTGGAATTTGCTCTCGAACTAGTTGTCCAAAAGATCTCTTACGAAAAGAGATTCTATGACAGTTTCCAAATTCTAAATTTACAAGTTCTATTCAAATTATGTGCAGTCCTAACAGTTGATGGTGTCAAATCAAGGATCGCTGCTCTATCATATACTGATCGCTCATTCTTAACAGTAGTTGAACGGATGCTCAGATGGGTTGATATAATGACCAAAGAATGAAATGGACTAAATAGACAAACATTTGTAACAATATATATCTACAATACGATTCAAACCTAGTATATATTCACTTCTGATGAACAATTTGTAACAGAATCTACAAGATTCAATATGTTGTACGAGAGTTTCTTAGCGCCTCCGGGTAACTAAGAACAGTGGTGAAAAATTTTGAGGGCATCGGGTTCGTTCTGTTTTGGAAGGGAGTTAACTAATCTCTATTACCCATAAGCGATATAGTTGACGATATTACAGGAACGTTAATTGTTCTTGAATAGAGAGTGTTATATTTCATATTTTATAGTATTTTATAGTTGGCAGTTTTGACAACATCCAAAACTATTAAAAAATTGCTTTACTTTAATAGACTTTTTCTATTTTTTTGCTGTGATATTGTGTTGTAAGGATATATTTGGGAAAAAAAAACATTCCAATAATTAAGAACATCAAGACACATTAATTAATTATTTGATATACACCAGTATAGAGGATAGGATACTATTTACAAAAACAATTTATTATTTTGCTAAACTTTTTTGTTTTCGAAAGGTGTGCAAGTGAACATCAAATAAATATTTTAATTAAGATTATATTCATCGTATCATTCCCGATAGGATGTCAGGATCATTTTGGAAATTTGGTCAGGATTATTCTTCGGAGTCATCAATCTCCAAAGTTTTAAATAGAGCATTCATTAAAATCAACAAAGAACAACAGGATGAGACTGATGTTAGTCAACAAATTACAAAGACATCTAGTGATAATGAGAGTAATGTCTATTCAGAAAGTTCCGATATGGACGTTGGGGAAGATAATGAAGAGAAAGATCTTGATACTACGATAGTAAAACTACCTGATCAAGAAGAAGAATATGAAAACTATGAACCTAATTTAGACGTATTAGATGAACTTTTGGATGATGAAGAAATGTATACAGAATTAATGTGTTCGAATTTCCAATTGTTAATTTATTTAAAATATCCTCAAGTATTAGAAAAACTAATAGATTACGTTATTACTGAACATAAGAAAACTGAACATAAAAAAGCATCATCTGATAATGAGGATGACGATCGAAAGGAACCAGAATTATTCAAGACCGATGAGCAACAAAAACAAGAGGAAGATGAGGAAAGAGAAAGTGGTACTGAAACGGAAGAAGATGCTGTTATTAGAAGAGCTAATCTAGCCGCAGAAGTACTATCTGCTGACGTATGGCAAATATCGACTGCATTAACTGAAAAACCCGAAATTTTAAATAAATTGTGGTCAGTAGTAAAGGAAGAAGAACCAATTTCTACCGAAATCTCTACCTATTTCATGAAAATTAATGAACGATTATTAGACACAGACATGACATCTATGATAAATTTCATCAAAGAACAACAAATTCTTGTTGATAAATGTCTCCTTCACATCACAAATCCTCCTTTAATGGATTTCTTATTAAAAGTGATATCAACAGATAAACCAGATGAATCAAATGGTGTGTTACATAAATTAAAACAAGAACAGTTTATACCGAAATTGTTAAAGAAATTAGGTCCAGATTGTGATGCGGCTACACAATGTGCCGCTGCTGATTTCCTTAAAGCTTTTATTGCTATTAGTGGTAATTGTATGGATGAAGTGGCTTCTGGTATTGGTCCAAATGAATTAACAAGAGAACTAGCATCACCAAAGGTAATGAAACTTTTGATTGAAAATATGTTAAAAGGTGGTACCTGTTTAAGTAATGGTGTTGGTATCATTATCGAATTAATAAGAAAAAATAACTCTGATTATGATTATATTCAAGTGATGCATACAACTTTGGAGACACATCCACCAAGTGATAGAGATCCAATTTATCTAGGTCATATGTTAAAATTATTTGCTGAAAATATTCATGCATTCAATGATATACTGGTCGAAACCACCACACCAATACTTGATACATCATTTGGCAGAATTGAACCTGTTGGTTTTGAAAGATTTAAGATTTGTGAATTGATTGCAGAATTATTACATTGTTCAAATATGAGTCTATTAAATGAAAAGAAGGCTCCTAAAGTTATTGAGGAACGTGATAATGCAAGAAAAGAGCTACTAAAGAAACAAATGGAGGAAGCTGCATCACCAGACGGTGAAGAGATGACTTCTCAATTAAACTCATTGCAATTGAACAGTAGTCAGCCAATGGATCAAGATGATGTAACACAGGAAACAATTGAAGAAGGTGACGTGATAGATGATTCGGATGAAGCAATGAACAATTTAAGAAATGATCCAGTTGTAGGTGATGCATTGAAGATATCATTAGCTGATACGCAAATTATTACCACCATCCTTGAAATGCTATTTCATTTCAAATGGAATAATTTCTTACATAATGTTGTTTTCGATATCATTCAACAAATTTTCAATGGTCCATTGAAGATATCGTATAATAAATTTTTGATTAGAGATTTATTAGTTGGTGCAGAAATTACATCGTTGATAATAAATGGTGACCAGGACAGTAATAAACAAGAAGAAGAAAATCATATTAGACTTGGTTATATGGGTCACCTTACTTTAGTTGCAGAAGAAATTGTTAAATTTTCTATATATCTGGAAGAATTGAAATTAACATTCATGACATCAGCTATTGTAACTAGTCTCGGAGATGAATCCTGGAAACAATATATTAATACTACATTAATGTCAACCAGAGAGAAATATGATATGGTTCTAGGTGAAGTTGTCGATGAAAATGGTGAAATTATAGATATGGCTGATAATAATGAAGACGCAGATTATAATCACCAGGATGAAAATACAGAGGAGTTACTAGAGGATGAAAACGATATAGATCTAGAAGGAAATGATATACATGATGATGAACAAGATAATGAAGATATAGATGTAGATGCCGATAATACTTTCGAAAATATGTATGATACTATGGAACAAGATGGTGATGATACGAATGAAGAAGTTGCTGATGAAGAAGACGAGGAAGATAGTCGATTTGATAAATATATGTCTAACGAATTAGACCGTACGACAAGTGGATCTAAGAGAACAAAGGTAGATCATGGACATGACTACCTTGATGTAGACGTTGGTTCAAACAATTTCAATGGTAATAAATCTGACTCTAAAGCATTTTTAATAAACGGTCTAAGGAAAAGATCACACCCAGCTTCACCAGAGGTACATGATGAAGATATTTTCCAACAACAATACAATCCGGCATATAGAAAGAATAGTGATGATGAAAATGATAGTACATCTAACCTCATAGATAGCACAGGTAATACAAGCGATAGCGGTAGCAACGGTAGCAGCAGTACCAGTAGCAGTAGTAGCAGTAGTAGTAGCAGTTGCAATACTAGTAGTGCCGAAAATAGTGCCAACACTAGTCAAAATAATAGTGATGATGAAGAAGAGGATGTAACTAGTTCGAATCTAAGCCGTGTTACTAATGTTGCGTATTCTCAGGTCCTATCCCCATTCGAAGATGACGAATTGAGCGATGATAGCGATGCTGAGTTAGAAGGCAATCTAGATGATGACTACACCTATAATAGTAATGAAGATGATGATGACGAAGGTGAGGACAAAGACGATTACGAAGCCTATTCTCTTTGCCGGTCTACCAGTAAAGAAAATGTTGCATGGAAGGATGAACCTTCTTTGACAAGGACGAGCGATAGAAGGTAGATATTTCACATTAAGACCTAGATCAGGTAAATTCTTATATAATTCATTGAATAAGTAAATTATTCTAAACAATTTCATAAATCTGTAACTTTAAACTTTAAAGAAAATAAATTCATATTAAACATCACTGAGAATGAATCCCATGCTATTATGTTTTCGCCGATGTCGCAGTCAGACATCGCACCGCGAAAACTTAATTTTTCATTCCCAAAGACAATGGATCAGATTCAACAAAATATCTGAACAATCTATACTTAAACCGGTACAACTCAATTAAGATTATTTTACATTTAAAATTACGGTTTCAAAATCGAATATAATCAATTACAAAAATGAGTACTAAAAAAAATACAGTCTCACCATTTTCACCATTAGCGTTATACAATTTAGTTTCCGCTGCCGGATGGGGTTACATTTTCTATGCCGTTATTGTTTGGTATCCAAGATTAGGTCAACCTGATTTTTATTTAAATACCAAAGATATTGTCACATTGGTTCAATGTGGTGCCATTATTGAAATTTTGAATTCTGCATTAGGTATAGTCCGTTCACCAATTGTGACTACTGCAGCTCAAGTTCTTTCTAGACTATTGGTTGTTATTGGTATCTTTCAATTATTACCAGAGACTCCAGCTACTGGATCCTTTGTTTACATTACATTGTTAAGTGCATGGTCCATTACAGAAATCGTTAGATATTCATTCTACTTCTTCACATTATCCTTTAAGAGTGGTCCACCAACCATACTATTACTATTAAGATATAATCTATTCTGGGTATTATACCCAACCGGTGTCGCCAGTGAATTGTCATTGATATATAGCGCATTACCACTTGCTGAATTGAAATACTCAGTATATGCTAAATATGGTTTGATCTTTTCAATCATCGCCTATTTACCAGGTTTACCAATGCTATTCTCTCACATGGTTGCTCAGAGAGCTAAAGTTATGAAGTCCCTAAGAAGTGGCAAGGATGAACAAAACAAGAAAAGTAACTGATCTTAAATATCACCTATATATATTACCTTTAAAATATCATATTTAACTCAGTATTATTTGCGATCTCAACAAATATCGTTATGTACGACAGACAAATCGTATTCGCTTAACGAGTACCGAAACATCCCGAACTCACAGCGAGGGAAAGAACCGATTTTGAAACAGAAACAGAAACTGTTAAGAACCCTGTATCAGTCTGAGCTATAGTAGACTGTCTTTTAATAGTATTCCAGAGAGTAGATAACAGACATATCAAGGTATACTCTAAGCAAGAGAAAGTCTGTGCGAAATTTGAAACAAATGTTGAGAAGTTTAGGTAGTACAACTGGAAGAACTGTGAAGGCGGTAGCCATGATTAACCCTTTAGCTAGACAGAGCATAGCTACCAGAATGGTCGCTAATCGTTATAATAGTACAATTTCAAGTGTAACCAATAACACAGCTAATAAAATAGGTTCGGAAGCAGCAAGTGCAAGCAATACGATCACCGCTACCGATTTGACTCCCTTGAAATTATCGAATGAATTATACGCTGAATTTAGAGTACACGGAAGACCATATGTTGTAACAGAAGGTGACAAAGTCATATTACCATATAAAGTGAATAATGCAGAAGTAGGAGATATCCTTAACTTAACCGATGTTAGATCGATCGGTTCAAGAAATTATAAACTAGTAGACGAACCTATAGATCCCTCTTTATATACACTAAAGGCTACAGTGTTAGAAAAGACTAAACGTAAATTTGAGATCCGTGAAGTAACAAAAAGAAGAAATAGAAGAGTGCGTCACGCAAAGAGTAAAGGTGATTTGACAATGATTAGAATCAGCGAACTTTCAGTGAAGTAAACGACTGAAACAATTCCATATCTCACAGAACCAGCAAGAATATTGAATTCTAGAGATTCGATATTACTATCTTCACCATTACATTAATTTATTCCTCAAATTTACTGCTTGTAAATATATGCACATAACCAAAAAGTATAACATAACATATAAATAACTACGTATATGTACATAACACAACAATAATATATTATTCCAACAATTGATTATTACCAGATTATCCATAACTAAATACATCACAAATCGTCATAAAATGAACATCTCATTCGTATTTATGCATTTATGCCATTGTTACTGAAATTTCCAAGATCTGTAGCCGCATAGTAAAAACAAGCCTCTTAAAAATGTATATAAACAAAAAACGTTGAAAACAACAAGACAAGTTCCAAACGAGGTATCACTAATACGCTTATAAGGAAGTCATTAAACTAGATGCCTTTTCTCAAGAAAAGCCCGACGGGTGTTCCTGAATATGCTAGTCATTCCAAATCGTCCTCTAGTAGCAGCTCAAATTCAAAAACACACCATAGAATCAGTACCGACTACGCTAAAAATAGAAATTCTTCAAATGATCTAAGAAGTTCAATGATCTCTAACGGTTCCAAATTAAGTAATGATTCACAACATTATCCAATGGAGAAAACACCTCTAGGTTCATTATCTGATCAATTGGAAGTTCACACTTTGACAGATGGTTACTCTGGCCCTGATCCTACCACTCATCATCATAGTCAAAATACTCCAACGGTAGCTCCTTCCTCTGAGACTTCATCAGCTGCTACTACACTTAATAACAGTACAAATTCCAGTAAACAAATTCAAAGAAACTCTAACGGATTTGGTAATGAGTTCGCATCGCATAGCTCATCTAGAAAATCATCAGGCAACAGTATTAACAGTTTATCCTTTGATAAAATGATTCTATCCTGGGATCCCACTGATCCAGATGAATGGAACATGCAAAGAATCAAATCGTGGTTGAAATATCATGAATTCCCAGATTCGTGGGTTGCAACATTTAAGAAACATAGATTAGTAGGTCAAAATTTTATCAAATTATTAGCTTACGAGAATTTTGCAGTATATGAGAAATATTTACCACAATCTAAAAATGTTACATATAAGAGATTTCAAACTTTATTGAAACAGACAATGACTAAAAATGTTACAAATAATAATCATAGTCACAACAGAGCAAGATCTTCTGAAAAATTAAAATCTTCAAGATGTTCAAGTGACTCTATGAAAAATAAAAGTAAAGAAGACTTAGACAAAACTTCGAGATCTACATCGGAGTCTATCATATCTATATCTAAATCTGTCGGTCCTGTTAAAAATGATGAAAAATTGAAACATCCACAGTTGAGAACACACCAAAAGACCAAGAGTGCAAGTGTATTATATAGAAAGAGTTTTATTTCATTGAGAGGATCATTAACACCTTCTTCATCTGGTGCTACACAATCAACTAATAATCAACAACCACAGCATCAACACCAACAGACAAATTCTAACGGTTCGAACTCATCTGGTGGATCTGCTCCAAATAAAAATACGTCTAATATTAAATTGAAAATTCCATCTAGACCATCATCAGTTATTGAATCAACTGCATCTTCAAGTAAATCAAGTACCCCACCTCTATCACCATCATCATACCCCAACATATTCAGGAGAAACCATAAAAGTAGTTCTTCAGAATCTTCCCTTTTGAATGCTATATTTGGTACTGCTCATAACAATTCATCTAATTCCAATTTGTCGGTAACTACTAAGACGAGCAGTGGATTGTCTCCAAACACAAATAAGGCTCATAGTGGTATACCGAAGCCTCCATCTATTGAAAGTCCTTCTGATAAGTATAAAAGGAAATCATTTGATGCATCTAGCAAATTAAGAATTACACACGAATCTTCCGCATTATCTCCGACAAAATCGAATGGTCAGGAGGAGAAATCAAACCTTTGGGGGAAATTGAAAAGAAGAAGTCAATTCTCAAGTTCTTACTCATCGTCTCCATTACCAACACCAGTTGCCCCATCAAGAAGTTCTAGTGTGGTTACTCTGACACCCGGGAAAATTACTGATGAGACACAATCACCAAGTACCTCTACTTCCACAACATCAACGACATCAAGACTACCTACATCAAGTAGCCAATCGACTACCCAGAATCCAAATATCCATACCACCAAGAAAGAGCCTGATACATTAGATATAGATTCAAAATACTTCCCTGGTAATTCAAAAGATGATTTGAATAGAGATATTTACATACTTATTACCAAGGATAATAAAAGCTACATTCCTTTCCAAATTACATCATTCAATTCACAGGAGACATTCAAGGATGTTGTTTGTAACCGTCTTAATATTAGTGTGAGACAGATGTGTATCCATATGACGAATTTCAAGGGGGATATTGGGTCACCTTTAACAGATGATGTTATCCAAACTCTAGTAGACAAATCTTTCAAGGGTAGTACGTTTCAATTTTATATCAAAGATCATAGTAAAATTCAAAACAGATTGAGAACAGGAACTCTGTCTAGCGATATTCAACATTCGTTACGCTCTGTGAAGAGTAAAGGTTCTGTAAGATCGGTTACAAGTAGTACACATGGTACTACAGATGATGTTTCTATTGTTACGTCTTCTTCTGATATTACATCATCGGAAGGTCATTCTCCTAGTAACAATGCACGTAGATATCCTCAAACGCCGAGTTATTATTATGATAATGCTGTGTTAAACAATAGCGGATCAGAAGAGACAAATTATTGGAATGTGAAGGAGCAAGTACCTGATGAATTCCCATTGCCAACATTGACATCTAAACCTGCACAGAAATTTAACCTTCATCTACCAGATAAGAAAAGACCAATTAATTCAGCTACCAATTCGGATAACAAAAGTAGTTTCAATATCCTGAGAAAAGATGATACTGCAGAAATAGATTTTAATAAAAGACGAGAATCTCCGTACATCAATGCTGAATTGGCTCCAAAGAGGGAAGCTCCAAAACCACCAAATAATGTATCACCACCAAGAAATACTACACTAGCAAACAATGGTAACATGCCTTCACTTCTTAGAAGAACAAGCACAAAACGAAAAATGAAAAATATGACAAGACCAATACCAAGTAGTTTTGCCAAAGTTCCTGTAGAGACAACAAGTCCGGTATCAGATACTATCGTCTCATCCTACACACCAGCCTCGACACAAGTATTGGTACCACAACCTTATAAGGGTGCTGGGGATGTGACACGTAAATCAAAGGATGAAAGTAGTAGCAATCCACCAATGTCATATATCACAAAACAAACTGTTGACAGATCGAACTCCGGTGCATCAACTTCAAATTCAATATTCAGTTCTCCCTCCCCAGGTTTAATGAAAAGAGGAAGTTCAAGGAGAATCGTATCATCTGCCAGTGCAGCTGATGTCTTTGTCGAAAACGATATTACTTTCGCAGATGCCCCTCCATTATCAGAATCTGAATCAGATAATAATGATAATAGTTACGGTAGCGATTCATCTGATGATATTATTTGGTCGAATGCATCAGACAAACGCCATGGAACTGATACCAAGGAAAATCAAATGCATAATAGCGATGATAAAGACGAAGACATACTATTTGAAACTCCGACTACGGGTCGCGAAGGTTTGGTACGTAAAATGACATTAAGACCATCACCGGAAGTTGTCTACCAAAATTTGGAGAAGTTTTTCCCAAGTACCAATTTAGATAATCCTGTCGTGGAAGGTGGTTTAACACCAACATCTCCAATATCATTGAGACAATCATTCCAACCAGCGCAATTACCTAGTCACTCTCAAAGTAAACCATTCACTAAACCAGATGTTGTTTTGAAAGAAGACAAACCTTCTGGAAATCGTTTGAAAACACCAAGGAGAGCCAAAACTATTAGAACTATTGCTCACGAAGCCAGTGAAAAGAGGAAACTTTCTATGAAACTGAAGAGACAAAATACAAAAATGTGGGGTACTAAGGTTGTTGAAATTACAGATAAGCAGGCTGTCGCCATTAACAAATCTAAGAATTCGAAAGGTGAATACAAAGAATTTGCCTGGATCAAAGGGGAAAAAATTGGTAAAGGTTCATTTGGTTCAGTTTACCTGTCACTTAATGTAACCACAGGGGAAATGATGGCTGTTAAGCAAGTCGAGGTTCCAAAATATAGTTCACAAGACGAAAATGTTATTGGTATGGTTGAGGCCCTACAATTCGAAGTTTCTACATTGAAGGATCTCGACCACCCAAATATAGTTCAATACCTTGGTTTTGAAGTGAAAGATAATGTATATAGTCTGTTCCTGGAATATGTCGCAGGTGGGTCTGTTGGTTCGCTAATTAGGATGTACGGTAGGTTTGATGAGCCATTGATCCAGTATCTGACATCTCAAGTTCTAAAAGGTTTATCCTATCTCCATTCCCGTGGTATTTTGCACAGAGATATGAAGGCTGATAATGTTTTATTGGATCAGGATGGTATATGTAAGATCAGTGATTTTGGTATATCTAAGAAATCAAAGGATATTTACTCTAATTCTGATATGACCATGAGATGTACTGTATTCTGGATGGCTCCAGAAATGGTTGATACCAAGCAAGGTTATAGTGCTAAGGTTGATATTTGGGCTCTTGGATGTGTCGTCCTAGAAATGTTTGCTGGTAAGAGACCGTGGTCTAATCTAGAAGTCGTTGCTGCTATGTTCAAGATTGGTAAGGCTAAATCAGCACCTCCTATTCCTGAGGATACACTACCTTTAATATCTGCCGCTGGTAGGCAGTTTATAGATGCTTGCTTTGAAATTGACCCTGAGAAAAGACCGACTGCAGAGGATCTATTATCTCATCCATTTTTAACAGGCTGTGGTAATTACGATTTTGATTCTACTAAATTATACAAGTTTATCAAATCGAATGATAAAATTAACTCCTCAAAACTAAGAATTTCTTCTCGTGAGGGTTCTGATAAATAGGACAAACCATGAAAATCATATATACGTATCTGTTGTTATCATTATTATTTTTTAGTTATGTAATTTTACGGAATATTATAGAATAAATGCGAAATAGAGCTATGTACCGAATTACGATACTTATGCATCTAATTTGGTTGACTGACAGGTGTAGTTTCTTTTTTGTCAGGAGAAGGTGAACCCTCTGAATATGGGATGTTGCAGGTGAAATGATGTACCAATAGCATATCAAATCTTAAATTAGCACTTTCTAAAATAGCAGATTTTACCTCATCTGAAAATGGATCGGTTTGATCGAAAAAGGGTTCAGCCATAATGAATGTAGTGTCCTCTAAATGTTCCTGTGCCTCTACAGAAAGATAATTTCTTGTCAAACTTTCGATGAACGATGTTGTGACAACATCATTGTTACTCTTACGTTCTGACTTCACATAAATAATCTCCACATTATCATTATCTAACCATTCACAGTTTTTGAAGTTGTTAAATAACATGTCTGTGAATCGTAGGTTCTTCTCGTTAACGAATATTGTATTCTTCGTATTTGTTGGCTTATTTCTGTTTCTATAAACGATCAGTAAGAAGATATACAATGCCAATAGATCAGAAGATGTCAAATTTTCATTGGATAACGTTAATGCAAAAGATTTTGTGGCAAATTTATCTACGTTCATTTTACTACTGGTATTCGAAATTAAAATTGCCAAATTTGCATTAAGGTTAGTTAATCTGTTGAAGAAATTAGATGGTAATTCATTAATACCTAATAAATGTGAATAAATGTGGTTGAAATTTTGATATTTTTCATCGTTTAAAGCAATCGAACCCTTGTATTCGTATAAAGCACCCTTCAACGGAAGGAAAAGGAGATTCCCTTCCTTAATATGAGAAGATTTTATATTTAAAGCCTTTTCTCTAATTGTTGAAAATATGACCTCACTAGAAAATGGAACTTTACCAAGACGAGAGAAAATGTCAAATATACCTATGATGGAATCTGAATTTGGCGAAAAATGAGGCTCATCATTGTATAATGCTGATGATTGCAATAAATCTGTCGTTCTTTCTGTTAATAATCTTAAATGGATAACCTTTAATGGAACTAAGAAATCAAACCCTAGAACATCCTCGTCGATAACTGTCAGCCCAGTTTCATTATCCTCTGTGGTAGTGGTCTTTGACCAAAATCTTTTCAATTTCTTCGTTTTAGATCTCAAGGTCGAATGACTAGAACTGTTACTCAATACTCTTGTTCTTGGAACCATTTTAAATTGGGATTGATCATGGGTATTATAATAAATTAAGTAGTTTAAAAATTCAAGTGATGCAGAAATTGCGTCAGTTGTATTTAACACAGTAATAACTTCTGTGATATGGAATGATTTCAAATCCTCGAACGTGGATAACATATTTGCAAAATGTTCATCCTCTGTTGATGATTCATTTTCATCTATATTTTCTGGATTACCTTTCTCTGTATCCTTTTTTGCCAAAGTCTTATTTAATTCCTTTCTATACGATTCTGTGTACGCTAATTGTGTCAATGGTGTAGTTGCAAAAGTAGATACCAATGCCATAAGGATGAACATCGCAAAAATCTTTTTACTAATGATTTCTGCATTTAAACCAACTGTTAAAACAACGATCTCGACAATACCTTTACAAGACATTAAGATACCAACAGCTAATGATTCTCTATAGAATAAACCATGTAATTTGGCCACAACAGAGCCCGAAAATACTTTACTTGCGATGGCGATACCAATACTAGCAAAAATATAACCCCAATCTTTACCCTCATTCAGTAATGTTAAATCGACATTTAAACCAGCAACAGCGAAATAAATTGGGATCAGTACAATATTTGGAATATCTTCCATTCTTTCAGTTAATTTGACAACGTAATGGTTTTCTCTTGGTACGACAAGACCAGCTATAAATGCACCAAAAATTGCATGAACACCAATAATATCTGTAAAATAGGCTGATATAAACATAATGAAAAGTACACTCATTGTCGCAAAAGTTGAAGGTTTGCTTCTGTCTAATTCATGAGTTCTAATAAGAATCCATCTTAGTGCATATTTTAATGGGTAGAAATAAACTAGAAACCAACCAAATGTACACAATAAGATATAAACTGTGTTAACTGGACTTGATTCCGAATTTGATAAAATAACACTTAATGCTAATAGCACCCAACCTAAAATATCGTTAATGATACCTGCACCTAATACAACGATACCAGCTCTATCTTTAATTAATCTTAATTCATTTAAGATTCTACAAAGAACTGGGAATGCAGTAACAGACATGGAAACTGCAATAAATACCATAAATACAGTAAACTTAACATTTCTTCCAGTATCCGCTTCACTCGAATAGTTATGATATAACGGTATAGCGAAAAGACAACCGAATCCAAACGGAACCGCTAATGTCGCAATACCCATCGATAAAGCTGTCTTTAGATGTCTTTTCATGAAAGCTGTATCGACCTCCAAACCCAGAAAGAACATAAATAAAATAATCCCTAGATTTGCGGTTAAGTTTAAACCAGGGATAGATGATGCAGGGAATACAGTATCTGTATAATTTGGAATTTGTCCGAAAACTGTTGGTCCTAAAATGATACCTGCAATGACTTCCGATATAACTTTAGGTTGACGTAATTTTCCGAAGAAAAGATGTAATAAATTACATGTTGCTAGAATCAAACATGTCTGAAATAAGAATAAAGTCAGTGGGGAACTTGAATTATAGTGGAATGGGTTTGATCCCGACAGGACACCCCCTACTTGACCAGCCATAGTTTTAGACTTGATAAATTCTATTTGATTGGTCAAATAAACAATTTTTAATAGTTGTAATTTATTCTTAAATAGCTAAATAGGAACGTTAATAGTCTTGTAATGTTGTAAGAGTCGGAGTGTATGTGCCTGTTAGTTCTATTGTACAATTCTTAAAACCTGATTCATCATCAATTTTCAGCCACAGCAAAGGCGATGATCCGATCTGTTAGTGGTGTCACATAATCGTACAAAACGATGTCCGACAGTAATAAACAAAATCTGCAGAATATGAACAATATATACTGTAATTGTTATGAATGATTTATAATTAAATAATGTAATGCTACGAATATTTATAAATAAGGTATGGAAAATGTCCATAATGTAATAAGAATTAGAATCTATATGATTAATGCAGTGTGTAAGTTTGATTTGGTTTAGTTTAAGGCACAGAATTTTGAGTATCTGATGAATTTGTAGTTGCTAATGATTCGTCATCGCCTTTTCCCGAATATGATTGTCTTAAAAATGTTCTATCTGGATTGATATTTTCGAAAATGTGTTCATTCCAATGGATTGGTAAAGATTGATTAGTATATGCTCTATTTCTAGTACGGTTACGAAAATGAGAAGCTGATTGTTGTGGTAAACCTAAGAAAGTTGATGTGAAATGATCTCTTTCTGCAATTATATTTCTTGTATCGTGTAATAATCTTTCCATTTGCTTATCGATGTGTCTAAATAATCTATTAAATGCGTAATGTGGTTCATTTAATGGGAATCTTAATGGAGTACTTGCAGAAAGCCAAAAATTTGATTCATCTAAGTCTTCACTATGATTTTGTTCATTAAGAGAATGCTGATTTAAGATTCTTAAATTTGTCCATTGTTGGAAACTTAAAGAATAATCAGGATTTGTAATTGATAATTGATGTAATTTTTTCAAATCGATTAATTGTCTTTGTAAATCTTCTAATTTATAAAATAAAGCGTCACCAGTCTCTGTAACATCTTTATCTGTCAATAAATTTACAACTTCTAATGGATCTAGTGATTCTGTATCATCGTTATCATTTTCATGGTAATCATTTATATCAATTGTTGGATCAATATTACGAATAAAGCCACCATCATCTTCATCAATTTCATTATTATTTGGATGAGTACTTCTAGTTCTCATACTATTTCTACGAGATTGTAAATTATTCTGAGCTTCTAAATCATCTTCAATTGGTGATTTGTTAGCTTCTAATTCAGATCCACTAAATTTTAAACTTTCATCGATGTCATCAGTATCCACTTGCATATCATCTGTATTATCATTGTTGTTGGATGTTCCAACATTTTCATTAATTGTCGGATTATAAGATAAAGCAGAAGTTAATTCCGGAGTTATATCATTATCCTGAGCATCATCAACAGAATCCACAATATTATTTGGTGAAACAAATAATCTTTGTTTATGTTTACGTTTATGTTTACGTCTACCATGATGAGATCTCGTTACTTTTGTTACCGTTGTATAAATCATATATTTCATTGTAAAACCAAATTTTTTAGCAAAACTACTATCAATTTTACTTGCAGTATCATATAATACATCACCTAAAGTTGATAAGATTGCACCCATTAATGGAACAGCACCAATTGCCCATACGACGAAAAATGCTCTACCTGCACCAGTCTTTGGAGCAAAATCACTACCGTAACCAATTGTTAATAAACAAAGGAAACAGAAATAAATACAATTAAAATATGACCAACCTTCCGCGTAATGAAATACCATTGCACCTAATAACCAAAATATTAAAAAAATGAAAGTTGTTGTCATTAATGAAAATAAATGTTCTTTAATCTTTGTTGAATGTTTATATTTTGACATTAATTCAAAGGATTCTTTATTTGATAATTTTAATTTCCCATTATTAATTTTATCCCAAGTATGTGCTCTTGTTGTCTCTAATCTATGAAAATAGAAAATTGGTCCTGAAGATTTTTGAATAATTGATCTTGTCATGAATACAATTAAACCTAATAATAAAACACCACTAAGAGAAAATATTAAAGCCATAATTTTAGCGGCTATACTTGGTGGTAAAATATCACCGAATCCTACAGTTAATAAAGATACAGTACAATAATATAATGCGTTCCCATAAGAGATATCAATTAAACCTGAAAACATTGCAGAACCCCAAATTAACCATAATGATAAAAAAACAGTAAATAATATAATACTTCTTTCATTAGTGAATAGATTGAAAGTTGCAGGATATTTCCCAAGACGAAATCCAATAAAATGCAAACTTAATGTACCTGCACAAGCTAAATATAATCCACATGTAAAACAAGCGTACCAAAAACCAATAGTTTTATGAATTCCATTTGGCATATTATATTTTGAACAATAAACAACGTCAGCTAATAGGAGCCAACCTGCACAAGACCAACCAGTAATATTAATTGCCTGTGATTTTAAATAACTTAATTTTCTTGTAAAATGCATAATTAAAACTGCGTTTGAAATAAAACCAAATACTAAAGATAAAATATTAATTGCAAAGATTCCCTTTGGATCCGGTATCTTTACCGGTATGGTTTGAATACCATTAACACCACGATCGACGTATTCAATTCTATTACTTCTCCAACTTTCAACAACACATGCAATTGAAATTGTATTTGCAATTGGACCTAAACATGCCGTAATTACAGGGAAATAACATGATACAACAAACCAAAATAAGAAAGTTTTTGAACTTGGATCCTCATTAATAATTGATACACGTTCATTATGAAATTTTAAAGCTTGATGTAATGCAGAGTCTACAGAAGCCTCTGTACTAATCGAACCTGCCATAATTGCATTTGTATATTTTTTTTTTTTTTTCACAGGAGGGGCAGAGTGGAGAATGAAAGTATGTAAATGTATATGTTTCGTTTCAATAATTTTAAAACAGAAATCTCTTGTGTTATATATATATATGTGCGTGTGGGTGTTTTTTGTCCTGTTCTATAAATAATAGTTTTAATGATTAAGTTAATGCAATCTATTGTTTTAATATTCTGTATTGTCTATCAGAAAAAAACTGCTATAATATAAAATCGTTATATCTATTTCTCCCTCATCTGATTGTTCGTTACACCAGCGGTAACAGTGGAAGTAGGAGGAGGGAGGGTTCATCTGTTGTTGTTGTTGTCTTACAAACAGGGAAATGTGCCAGGTGAAAAGTTTGTTATTATTGTTCTTCGGATGGTGTGATTGTATTGTTGCAGTGAGGGACACAGCGGAATGGATTTTTTCTCGGAATAACCGCAATACGGAGGGAAATGCGGGAACGGGACAGGTGGGTCGTTCGGTCGTGAGTATGTCATGTGCATATACGTATGCAGCCAAGGTGTTGTCTCATCAGCAAGAAATAATACGGTAACGAATCCATTCCATCGATAATGACACACTACAACAGGAGTAAAGGATCACAATTCAACAGCATTATTAGTTGCATTATTAATACTCTGAGCATTTTGATAGTTTGTAACCCCGATACGTGTTTACTAGCAAAGATATCTCAGAGTCGTAATGATTTCATATATTATATTATAATAAGTAAGGTGTCACTAATTGATACAAATTGTTGTGAGGTCTATATAATATACCAAGGTGATACTTACAAAACGTTGCATATCTGATTGTTATCACATATATAATATGGTATAATACGTCCGTGATAACAAGAGTAAATAAATGACTTAGAACTATAATGTCACATATATAATAATATACCTTAACTCTCCGTTTCCCTTCACCCGTAATAAGAATGTGGCATTGTAACAATTGGCAGGTATACATATGTTATATTATACTGTACTATACTATACTATACTATACTATACTATACTAAATGTTCTGTTTGTGTTTTGTGCCAAATATATGTCACTTCACGATCGGAGTGTCGCATCTATGTAATTCTCAGATATAATAACAATTAGGCACAGATATCATATATATATATAGTTTATACACTCACACATGAACATGTGATGTTATCAACAACTACACATAATATAATACTAAGTGGTATACCTTCTGCTAACTATGTAAATACCATTTGGTAAATTGTAATTGGCGTCTCTTTACATCGCGCGTTATAAAAATTCAACTAGCAAGCTCATCGCGTAACTGTTTCACTTAACATATCTGAAAATGTAAACAAATGAAAAAATAGAAAAATTATAGATCAGATCAACTACACACACTCACACTCGTATCCCTATATATATAGTGAGCTAGTTTAACGCACCCGTTTCTTCATTACATTCAAAGAGTTGAAATACCTCGGTTCTGGTTCGTTGCTCAATATGGAGGATACACTCAATGAACAACAATTACAAGCGGTGCAATTTGATCCAACAGCTGCTTTACAAGTTGTTGCAGGTCCAGGTACAGGTAAGACAAAAGTATTAGTTGCAAGAGTCGCAAATTTAATTATTAATTATCATATTCTACCACAAAATATTATTGTTACTACGTTTACTAATAAAGCAGCTACAGAAATGAAACAAAGATTATTAAAATTATTAATTAATACAAATATTAATATTGATGATTTAATTATTGGTACTTTCCATTCCGTTTGTTTACGTATACTTTCAAAACATGGTAATTTAATTCAATTGACACCCGGTTGGAAAATTATTGATGAGAAAGAAACAGATAAAATTATTAATGATATTATTAAATTAATACCTGATCAAATTAAAGATTATGCAACAAGTTTTAAAAGAATTATTAATCTTTGTAGACCAACTAAAAATGGAGATAATTGGACCATTCATCCAAAATTAGTTAAAAGAGAAATTTCAAGATTAAAATCACAAGCTTTATTACCTGAAGAATATCAAAATCAATCAAATCATGATGAAGCTTTAAGTTATTGTTATACACAATATCAATTACAACTACATAATTTAAATTCTTTAGATTTCGATGATTTATTAATGTTTACATTTAGATTATTATGTTCACATAGATGTTTACCACATATTCAACATGTATTAGTTGATGAATTTCAAGATACTAATTCAATTCAAATGGATTTAATGTTTCTTTTAGCAAAGGGAAATCATCATATCTCAAGAGGTATTACTGTAGTAGGTGATCCAGATCAAAGTATATACGCATTTAGAAACGCTTTAGCTCATAATTTCCAAGAAATGAATAATAAATGTCCATTACCATGTTCACAAGTAATTTTAATTCAAAATTATAGATCATCTCAAAAAATTTTAGATACAAGTGAAACTTTAATTAAACAACAATTACATGGTAGAAATCAACGATTACCATTAAAAGCACAATTTAATTGTAATTTCCCACCTGTTTATACAAATTTCCCTGTAAGTTTCATTCAGGCACCATCATTAGCTAAAGAAATCTTATATTTGAAAGCATTACCAAATTTATTCACTTTCGATAGTTTTGCAATCCTGGTACGACAACGTAGACAAATTAAATCGATTGAAACGGCATTAATTGAACATAGAATACCTTACAAAATTGTTAAAGGTCATGCATTTTGGGAATTGAAAGAAATTACTTCAATGTTAAATTATTTGAATTGTTTATATAATGAAACAGATTATAATTCAATTATTGCAAGTTTATTATATCCAACAAGAGGTATTGGACAAGTATCTGCAAACAAAATACTTTCTTTATTTAAAGATTTAAAGTATTCTCCATGGGAAATCTTAGATGAAATTACAACGGGTAAACATTCTCTTGGGATTAATACAAAGGGTAAAAATGCAATAACTACATTTCTTCAAATGATAAAGAAATGTCTTTCATTAATGGACTCAAATACAAATGATAACGAAACATTAACAACAATTTTCAATACGATTTATAAAATGTCAGGAATGGAGAAAGAATATTTATATATGGATGGTAAAGATCAACTTACTGAACCAAATTTAGAGAATTCCAAACATAAAAATATTCAAATTTTGAAAAATTTCTTCCTTGAGGAAAGAGAATTAGAATCATTACCTTCATTAAATCCAAATATTTTAGCACCACCTGATCTTTCTACTCAGTCACCAATTAAAAATCATATGAGAAATTTTTTCAATTCTTTATCATTATTTACATCATCAGATAA
The DNA here is from genome assembly GCA_037040125.1 of Kazachstania sp. M6911. Classification (NCBI taxonomy): domain Eukaryota; kingdom Fungi; phylum Ascomycota; class Saccharomycetes; order Saccharomycetales; family Saccharomycetaceae; genus Kazachstania; species Kazachstania sp. M6911. Next base: position 26,877 of record JAXQGP010000043.1, read on the forward strand.
CGTTTCTTCAAGTCAAAATGAAACTGAATTACCTGAAGGTGCAGTAACAATATCAACAATTCATGGTTCAAAGGGTTTGGAATGGCCTGTAGTGTTCATACCAGGTTGTGTAGAAGGGATTATACCAAGTATTTTCCAATCAGATAACAAAGATGACTCTGAGTCAGAATCTGATTCAGATTCAAAATCACATTCAAATTCAAATACAAAGAAACCAAGTAATATGGATGAAAATTTAGATGAGGAAAGAAGAATGTTTTTCGTAGCACAAACTCGTGCTAAATATTTATTATATTTATCATCAGTTGAGGATTCAAATAATCCAATGTTAGGTGGACCAAGTAGATTTTTCACACCTGAAGTAATGAAAACTTTGACAGATGATCAAAAAGCATTGGAATCAATACATAATATTAAAGAACTTTACAAAGCAATTGGTATTAAACCTATTAAAACTAATGCAAATTTTTCTTTCAATACATTAGTTAAAGATTATTCTAAATTTTTAGAAAATAGAAGAGAATCAATGATTTGGTCAGGAAATGTAGTTAGAAATTTAAATTCATTAGATTTATCACATAATAAAATATCTTTATCAAATCCAATTTCATCATTCACTACTGCAGCTACAATGGCTTTGGAATCTGGTCCATCTTATCAAAAAAAATATGCTCCTACATATTCTCCAACAAGGAGAAATCTGGGTGGTGGACCACAGGGACAAACAAGTCCAGTTAGAAATCATGCACCAAGATTAAATATTAAAAGATCACCTTCGCCAACAAGGAAATTCGCACCAAATGGCAAAAATCCAGAATCACCAACTAAAAAATATGCTCCATTAAAATTAAGAAATAATATTCAAGTACCTCCAATGTACGCAACTCCATCACCTCGATCAACATCATTTGATAATAAAGTCCCTGAAAGATTACCAACTACACAATTAAGAAGAAACGCAAGAAGAATTACATCAACGCCGATTCAATTATCTGAAGTTCAAGTAAATCCCGTTAAAGATGAATTTTCAAAATCACCAAAATTAGAAGATACTACCGCTGCAGAAATTTTGCATAATCCAGCTGATATGATAGTGGATAATAGACCAATTATTTCAAATGCGAGAACTTTAGCGAATGCTATAAGAAAAAACCCAAAGAAGAAAGCGGTTACGCAGAAGAATCCCGTAAAGGAAGAACCTAATACGAAAACTATTGTGTCTCAAAAACGTAAACAAGTAACTAATGAAACTAAAAAGACTCCAAAAAGTACTCAAACTAAAAAGAAAAAGGTTAAAAAGGAACCTTGTTCCAGTCAGATGGATATCTTTTCGCAACTGGCTAAAGCCAAGAAGAAGGCAAAGATAGACAAAAATGAAATCATCATTTTAGATGATTAAAATTTACATAACAATCATAATATAACATTGCATTTATTTTAATTTTTCTTTTTTTTTTTTGCGAGATATATAGAATATGTATCATAACCTTATAAAGATTCTTCTCTTATATAAGATTGTTGAGACTATAGCTAAAAATGCAGCATAACTGATTAAAGTTAATAACGCAACATAATCACTGGCATCGATTGTAGCAAATGACATATTGATTAAACCTGTACTGACATTTGATAACAAGAATAAAACTAAACCATTAGAGTTCATAGCCTCTAAGGAAACTGGTAAATTATATTTCTTCTTGTAATTACCGAATAATTGATCTACTGCACAATAAACTGTTAAGAATGCTACATTATAAGCAACAACCCAAATAGTATATGGTAAATTAGCAAATCTTCTGGAGACATCATGAGGATGGAACGCTAAGATTAATTGATCTAATGTGATCAATATACCAGACCATATCAATAAACCAGATAATGGTCTGACAGTAGTATATTTAGCCCAACCAGTTAATTTTCTGTTGTGGTTAATTGTCACAGTAGAGTTCTTGTAAAGATTATTAATAGTTGGGACATTACCTAATACATAGAAACCTGTACTTTGACCCCATAAGAAAATTGCACAATAACCAATGAATGAGAATATACCTTCCCTATTTGCTGAAAATATATTGTCTCTGTCTTCTAAGATCAAAAATTTTAGGAAACGTGGATCGTTAACCAATTTCCAATCATAGATACATGATATGGTTAAAGCAATGACAAATCTTGGGATGTATTCAGCTAATGGATCAATGAATACTAAAAAGATGGGTAAAAATGCTAGAGTAAAGAAGAAATTCCAGTGGACACCATATTCTGTAACATGTTCTTGGTATTCCAAATTCTTAACGAAGTATAATCTTAGTAAACCAAGTGCTAGAATACTACTACTAGATCTTAATGCAGCGATTAATCTTCTAAATATGGAACCCCTTGGTTTAGATTGCATTAATCTTCTAGATGAAACTAAACCGTTACTGAAAACAAATGAACCAACCCCCAAATCCATTAATGAGGTACCCCAAGTCTCAACTTTAGCGAAACGACGTGGGAAAATAGGGAAATCCACAGCAATGATAGCAAGACATGTTAGAATTAACATACCTGATCTGTAAGCCGAAATGTATGGTTTTCTCACTAATAAGAATGGTTCATCCTTTGCAACTGGTTTCTTTGGTTTTTGTTTTGAGGTGACTCTCTTATTTGATTTATAATAGATAAACATCATAAGGCATGGTATGGTCATTAGGGTACTTAATAATTTGATATTACTAGCGTATAAAGTAATAGATAGCAAAAGTGCTAACCAATTCAAAGCAAAATCAACAAATATGTTTAATTGGTTATCGCCATTGGCTTCATTCAAAAGATTCCAACAGAAATACGAAGTTAATGCGACAGATGTAACAACATTGATCTCTTCGATAGAACCACCGTTCAAACCTGTAACAAAGTCCTCTTTTCTAGCTTTTAATGTCGACATCCTGAGGAATATTTGTTGTGCTAGTTGTGTGGTAACAATGAAATAGACAGTATCTTATGAAAATGTACTTTCCCTTAAATAACAACTTCTCATCGAGATGGAAAGTTCCTTCTAACGTGTCACTAAATTTTCTGGCGTGAAGTATATCAAGGATAGGGTTTCCTTAAAGAACTGAAAAATTTCGACTAGGTGCATGTGAAAGCGTGGGGTGGTTTACATACAAAATGCCCGCAGTAAGAGACCACTGTCACTGTCATCCGATCTGAAGAACGATGAAGTTGCTGATGATGAAAGCAAAACTTGGATCTAATTTATCGCTATATGAATATGTGTTCATGTATTCTTGTATGAATAAATGTAATGCAGTTTTTATGTAATGCTACGTATGTGTGTATGTATATACCCTTCAGGCGAGGAGGTCATGGGACAACGTTATATACCGAGCTCCTTAGCATGATGTCTTGTCATTCTCTTCGAAGTAGGTTTTGGATGAGTTTCTGTATTATCTCTTCTACCATATGTCACTTGTGTGTATGTTTCGTCAGTCCGGTCCTCATTCCCATTATTTTCGTTAAATGTTTCTCTAACTTGTATGTCATCTACTTTCAAAATGTGTTTTTGACCATTACGTTTCAGTTCATCAGAAATCACACTCCCCCAGCTGACTTCCCTTTCTACTGGTTTCAATATCTTTGGTGCTACAGCCAACTTTGGTCTCTTTATAACTGGTGGAGGAGTATCTTGATGTTTTAAAGGTATAACGGGAGTTAATGAGCTCTTATATGCGTCTTCTAATGCTTGTACACGTTTCCTAACTGGATGTCTTTGTTTACCTGGCGGTGATGATGTTAAAGAATTTGAGGATGAATTCATAGTATTGATTACTTCCCTAGCCATTGCCTTTACTGATGCAAAATTCGAAGATGATGGTCTACTGGCTGAATGTTCTCTCTTGATAGATTTTCTGAATCTTTCCTGTGAATCGTGATCGTGTTGACTATGATGTTCTTTCTTTATTTCCGTCTTTTTCGACCGTTGAGTTGGATCAGTCTTACGTGATGTTTGAGTAGGATCGACATACTTTAATTTACAAATGAAATCCTCTGTATGACCTCTTGGTATATATACAGTCCATCTATTATCCTTTATACAAATTCTTGGACCATCATCTTCATCACCTTCCTTTAGAATATTTCTAGTAAATACCCTAGCTGTGTGGAAAATATCCATTATAAACGCTGGTGTACTAATAGGTATTGGATGCTTACTCTTTGCGAATAAAATTTTCTCCTTCATCGAGTTTCTAAATATGGGACTCATTTGAATATCCTTTTGATAATCTTTAAAATTTTTAAATTGTTTATGATTTTCAGCTAATAAATCACCATACTCATTATTCCAAAGATTATGCGTTCTTGGTATACTTGTCAATGAAGAAATGTTAACCAGTAAGATATCCGTCTTTGAATTTAAATATTCTGAAAAGCGTATACCATTTGGTCTTAAAATCTCTAAAATTTTCTTTAATTGTAACAGTTCGACACCGTAGAAACCTGTGATTGCGATATTTAAGATAGGATCCGTATGATTATGTAAGAAACCCTTCGGTGGAACCAATTTGAAATCAGCTGTATATAAAAATGGTTTTGACCACGAATCTAACGGTACTATTAATTTTTTATAATGTAGACATCTTTCGATGAAAAATTCGGTGACAAGATCTGGCGTTGTATCCAAATTCGGATCTAAATTCAATGAATCTAATGCAATATTACTGGGTATAATTAAATAATCTACCCTTTTCGTACTTCTCATTATCACCCCATCATTAGTTGTAATAATTTTCTCTAAAATGTCAGATTTTCTTGTATCAAAACTTCTATGGATCGCAAATGATTGTCCACTAAATATACCATGTAAAGAAGAAGATAAATCTGATTCTTGTGACGGTTCAGTAGGTGTATCGATCTCAATTTCATCATACTTTGCATCGTGTCTTTCTTTAGTTGAATCGAATGTTTTGTCCCATAATTTATTAATTTTATTATTTATCTTCGGTTTAATAGTGTGTGTTACAGTTGAATCATTAAAACCTCCATCTATATTGTCCTGACTTGTTAAATGGTGCGAGTTTAAATTTGGCACTAAATCATCACAAGCATCTTTACCTATATCTTCATATTCCATATTCAAACAATTTTCTAGAAGATAATAAGGATCATATTGTAAAACGGAACGTCTTTTATAACAATCTAATAACCATTTATAATGTACCATATGCATTCCCTCTGTACCTGATGCCGCTATTGCTCTCTGGGAACTAAAATTATCACTTATGAATATAACATTACGATCTGCATACCTTGTTGGAGCATCTCTAATAAAATTTTCTGAATTATAACCAAAACAACCAAATCTATCACAAATCATTTCTAATTCTTTTGTATTATTATAATCTTTACATCTACCAATGAAAATATAAAAATTTTGCATTTGATGAGGTAAATATCTTGTCTCCAATACATGTAACATTCTCAATGGATTATTATCCTTATATTGACCATAATTTGAATGTGTCTTACATGAAATATCATCACCATTAACCCATATAGTATATAATTCATCGATTGTTGAATCATTAATAATTACAATATCATTTCTATGCTTAGTGACAAAATCATATTTATTTGATTCCAACAGATTTCCAGAATCATGATTAATTACTAAAACATTTGTAAATAATGTTAAATCACCACTATATTTACCACCTAATTTAATAATTTTTCTTGTGATCTGTTTTGCTGTATCTGGTGGTAAACCCGTTGAACAGAAAGTTAGCCCTTGAAATGGATTCCTAGCAGATTCCATAATATAGCTATAGACTTAAATTTTGCATTCGAATCAGATCAGTCACCTATCTGATGTTCGGTATAATATTAGATATCTTTATCAAAAAAGTTGTATGTGTCACGAAATATATAGATTAATTTCCAATATGGTATTTCACTGTATCTTTTGTAAACAAATAGCGAAAACTGAAAAATGCTGAAGAACGGCTGTTATAAAGATTTGATAATTGAAGAAAAAATATCATAATATTCGTCAAACGTGATGTTTTGGTCACGTGCAGATCGGCTTTTTAAGAGCCGTTGTTATCGGAACAGATCGGAAGAATATCTGTGTATTGGCTCCGTGATATTCCGATGACGTGTCTCTTTTGATGTTTCCATTCGTCCGAGGTTTTCAAAATTTCAATAAACAAAATAAACTCCGTTAAGCCGAGATAGAAATAAACAAAAAAAATTCTATCACAACCCTATTTCAGGGTTCTTAATAAATAAGCATAAGCAATACTATGCCGGTGATAATTATCCATTGCAATAAACAAGTAAATGATCAACGAAAATATTAGTTAGTCGTTAATTAACAGTAATAATAAGGATTGGTTCAATTCTTAAAGGATGAATGAAATTTCCTTAATTTCTATGAGAAATAAAGGAATCTTATAATAATAATCCAAGAGTATATAAACACCATTTGCCTGAACATAAATACCATAGTGACAAAAATTTTGAATTTTAGTACATCTAATAAATAACAACCTCTCGAAACGTTTTTTTTTGAAAATATAATTATAATTACTTATGCCTACTAGTGTGGATAAAGATCATTTAAACTCCGGAAATGGTATTTCGAAAAATTCAAAATTGAAAAATTTTAGAAAGACACAAGCTTGTGATAGATGTCGTCTTAAAAAGATTAAATGCGATGGTTTAAAACCTTCATGTTCAAATTGTGCAAAGATTAAATTTAATTGTACATTTGGTGATAAATTAGCAAGAAGAGGCCTTCCAAAGGGTTATACAGAGTCATTAGAACAAGAAGTTATTAGATTACAAGGATTATTAAATAAAAAGGGGACAGATTATAAAGAACTGGTTGAAACAGAACCTGTTACTCAAGAAAATCCATTACCATTTTCATTCATCAATGATAATTTCCATAGATTTGAAAATTATTCTTTAAAAGTAAATCCAAATAAAAGAATATTTCTAGGTCATAGAACTTGGGGTAAAATATTTAAAAATAATCAAAATAAAATTGAATCAGATACTCACTTCAACAAATTAAATTTACTTGAACCAATTCTATTTGATTTATTAAAACAACAACTAAAACTGAATGGTAATAATCATTTATTCCCACAATTTTTAATTAATCAATATAAAAACGATACAAGTGCAATTAAGAAACATCTAGTTAATGCAATTAAACAGTTTTTCCTGTCGATAAACTCGTTAGTACCAATACTCTACCCATTTGATATAGTAGAAAATGATTTGATTGATATTGTAATGACAATACCACAGCAGACAGATTCAATGGAACCTACCCAATTACCCTCATTATCGATATTACTTATTCTACAATATATTATTCAAATAAATTGGAATTGTTATGATGATTTAGTACTTTATGAGCTAACTAAAATGATTGTTAATGTCAATATTTCAGATATTAATATTATTCAATGTTTAAATTTATCGATATATTATTTTATGGGACATTGTCCTAATTTATCTGAAAATTCATTACAAGAAGGTATGATTAATGATTTAATCAATATAAATTATTCTAAAATTTTATCAATGTCATTATTTATTAACCCGAAAAATTTAGTTGATATCGAAATGAAAAATTCAAATGAAACTAAATCTAATAAAAGTAATGATGAAAATGATTCAATTTATAATGTAACTTTTTGGTGTTTCCAATTTTTAAATTCCTGGTGGTCATTAACACAAGGTTTGCCTAAGATCAATTTCTTAATAGATGAATTTCAACCAAAGGAGTTAAGAATTCCAATATTAAAATCTTTTACGTTACTTGTAGATTTAATAGTTAGAAATCTGGATGGTACGAATCTTCAAATGATATTACAGACGAATGAGAAATCAAAATTAGTTTTATTTTTAGAAAATTTTAGACAACAATTAACTCATTATAAATTATATCATAATTATTTTGATCATGATCAAAATGATCAAGAACTTTTATCTAATAATATCACAACAAGTAAATCATTGATATTAGAAAAAAATGAATTTATTGAGATTAATCTTACACTTTTCTATCTGGTGTTAACATTATTTACAAAACTTAGCTCTAAACCAAAGAAAACAAAAGCAAAAGATAAAGATGATTCAATAGAGGGTGTATGTTATGAAATATTGACATTGTACTATCTATTAATGTTACATTACAACTCATTAAATAATAAAAATGGTTCTATCTTACATCAACCATTAAAATTTGATTTATTTCATTTTTTACCAATATCAGTAGTTGATCTAATAGATATGTGTGAAAATAAATTAAGTTCATGGTCAGATCGTATGTCTAAAGAAATATCAAAGAATGATGATGTTACTAATAAGAAAATTTTAAAGAATCAGTATTATTGGAAATTTAATAAATTTAAACAATTTTTAATTAAATGGTCATTATTATGGTATCAAAATGATTTGTCTGTACTAGAACATAAACCATTCTTCAAATCGTTTAATATAGATGTTTCAATTTTCAAGATTAATGAAAGATATAGGAATGCAGCTCCGACCCCGGCAGTATATTTGAAACAAGTTGTAGATTTCAATGATTCTATATTTAATATCACATATAATAATTCGTTAATCAGAACTAGTTCAAAGACAATAATGGAACAATTCAATTTATTTGCAAATAATATGAATAATTTAAATAACACTGGTATGGTATCAACAAGTAGAAATTTATCAACGTTATTTAAATCATTGACAACACCAAAATTAGAAGAAATTAATAATGGTATTTTCTCACCTCAACCAAATGGTGCTACACATGCAGTTGCAACTACAACTACAGATTCTACAAATGGGAACAGTATAGGTAATCGTAATAATAATAATAATAATAATGAACAAGATACATTCCCAAATAATGATTTAGGTCAGACTGAAGATCCTTTGTACCTTTTATCTCCATTATTTGTTGGAGCACAAGAAGATAATACAGATGATGGGTATGCAGAGGATGATGATGAGGATTCATGTGATAATATGGGGATTTTAGAGATACCATTCAAATCTAAAAGACGTACAGTATTATTTCAAACTCAATCGGATCAACAACCAGTGCCACAAAATGATTCTAATCAACTAAAATCAAGTCAATTAACTGTCAAGAATTTATTGTCACCTAGTGTGACGACAGATCCAGCAACGAAGAAACGTAAAATTGAGAACAATTCTGGGTACATGTTCTATCCTCCAGCAGATAACCATAACAACGGTTCAGTGGAACAGAACATGATGTTAACAACGTCACAACAACAATCGCCCACATTACCATTACCAAGAACAAATTCATTATTAAATTCAAGAATAATGCCGCCGCCATTCCCTGGTACTAGTATAACAAGTATATCTCAATTATTAATTCCATCAGCCGCCGATGACTCGAACACAGCTACATCTAACAAAAGTATGATTGGATTACCGACATTACCTGAAGTTGGTACACCAAAGAGTTTTGTCAATATGTTATTATTACCGTCATCTGCTTCTGTTAGTACAAACAATACAGCGTCAGTAATGGATTCAGATGTGACAAAGAAATCATTCTCCAAATAAATATATCATATTTTGTGTCATTCTAATCTGAACAACACAAGCGTCTGCCTCTCTCTCTCTCTCTCTCTCTGTTCATAAGGCATCAAATTTACATATTAATATTATATATTCATCACTTACATACAGCGAAACCCAAATAAATAAAACCGCATGCCCTCGCTAAAAGCAACCACTTTCTCTGAAGATGAACAAACAGTGCAAAGTGGCACCCGTTCTGTCTTTCATTGGCACAGAAATTTGAGCGGACATTTTCTTACGATACTGTACTATGTCACGCGTTGCTTCAAATAACTCAGAGACTGCCGTAGAACTGTGGCCAATCCGTGAGTCATAAACTGCTGTCCATGTAGTATGTGTTGTATGGGTGTGCATGACAATCCATGCACCGTTAAGTGCAAGAGAAAGAGAGACCAGCGAGCAACTGTCGCTTGTCTTATCACTTAACGATTTTCCAAATTTTTCAGGTATATAAGGAGCCTAAATGATGGGATGTCCTTTAAGTACAACTCATGACGATTTATTACTTTTCTTTTCAAAATGTAAATCTATATAGTTAAATTAAACTTAAACAGATCCTTTCTATTGGAAAATCAGGGGTATTTAATAAAGCACTAAACTATAACTAATTTATAAACTTACAATAATAATGTCTAACACAATCCGTCATTTAACTTCGATTAAGGATCTTACCGATGAAGAATTTAAGATTCTTGTTGATAGAGCTCAGCATTACAAGACAATCTTCAAGAATGCAAACTCCGAAGAATTTCAAAAGAATCATTTAAAATTATTAGGTAGAACAGTTGCATTAATTTTCACTAAAAGATCAACAAGAACAAGAATCTCAACAGAAGGTGCCGCTACATTCTTTGGTGCTCAACCAATGTTTTTAGGTAAAGAAGATATTCAATTAGGTGTTAATGAATCATTTTATGATACTACTAAAGTTGTCTCATCAATGGTTTCATGTATATTTGCACGTGTAAACAGTCATGAAGATATTCAAGCTTTATGTAAGGATTCTTCAGTACCTATCATTAATTCTTTATGTGATACATACCATCCTTTACAAGCTATTTGTGATATGTTAACAATTAGAGAAAAATTCGCTTCACAATTAGCTGATTTATCTGCTAAGAACCTTAAGATAACATGGATTGGTGATGCTAATAACGTTATTAACGATATGGCCATTGCATGTTTAAAATTAGGTATGGATGTATCAATTGCTACTCCACAAGGTATTGAAATGGATGTTAATATTATGAATGAAGCTAATAAGATTTCATCTCAAAATGGTACTAAGATAGAAGCTTCTCATGACTCAAAGGCTGCCTCTAAGGATGCTAATGTTCTAGTAACGGATACTTTTGTCTCTATGGGTGAAGAATTCGCTAAAGAAGCTAAATTAAAACAATTCCAAGGTTTCCAAATTAATAAAGAATTAGCTGATTTAGCTGATCCAGATTTCAAATTTATGCATTGTTTACCAAGACATCACGAAGAAGTTACCGATGACGTCTTTTACGGTAAACATTCTATTGTCTTTGATGAAGCTGAAAATAGATTATACGCTGCAATGGCTGCCATTGATGTTTTCGTAATTAATAAAGGTAATTTCAACAACTTGAAATAAAAGAAAGATATACATTGATTGTATAGTCTTTATCTTTTTCAGAATTGTTATATAAATGTATATATGCACATATTACATAAACGGATACTAATATTAATGAATAATTAAATAATTATAAAAAAAAACTAATACAATATTTTCTTTTCAGTTCAGTTCTATTATTTGATATATTAACCACTCTATAAAGTTTTAACTAATTAATATTAATATATATTTCCGCTCTAATTTTAGAGTTATCAGTTATTTTAATAGCATGGACAGAATTATCCCTTTCAGAACATTCACTGGCATTTGCCTTTTCACAAAGTGTGTTGGCATATGACGCCCTGGTATCTGAATCAAGTATAGCTAAAGTAATATGTGGATTCAAATTTGTACAATTTAACCCACTGATATATTTGCCCTCTTTATCTATCACACATGATTCAATCGATTCTTCCATATCAAACTGTATACCTGCACATATTAACTTATTATCCCAATAAATGTCAGTGATTTTAAATGTAGTATATTCACCATCTGTAGCGAATTTTTCTCTTTGTTTAGGATCATAATTGGCAAGAGTTTCTTTCCTTTCATGAATGGTAGTAGAAATTTGTTTTAAGTTATTTTCGTAATGTTTCATATATCTAGCCCAAAGTTTCTTTTGCCTTTCATTACCATTTTTACTTTGTGCTACATGAGCTAATGTAATATGAAATTCTGGTTGAAGTTTTGCTTCATTTAGTTTCTCACATAAGCTTTCATAATTAGGTTCTGATGATAAATTTTGTTTAATCTTATTGATAAGTGACTCCTTGTCAACTATTGCCGCTGAGAAATATGTTGGTCTCACCTTCTTAATTTTAGGTCCCTCCTGTGATTTCTTACCAATCTTTGGTATATATTCTGGTTTATAATTTAAGGCTTTATCGAACGCCTCTTCTAATTGGCTGTCTGTTGGTAACTCTGGAATTAAAACAGGATAGGTTTCATGAATTTGAGATATAATTTTCTTAGCATTGATTAGTGATGAAGAATTCTCACTGACTTTGAGATTGATAATAAGATCAAAGTTACTATCTGGATATTTATTTGGGTTCACAGGTTGAAACCTTTTCCAAAACCCACTCATGATACCAAATACTTTCTTTTCACCATAATTGTTTAATTGAATGGTTTGATGATTATCACCTCTAGCTAACACTCTCTTTTTGGTGACTTCTTCCACAGTTGCTAAATCATCACGATCTAGGAATGAAACACCAACAATTTTAATATTTGTATCATATGAAAAATATTTTTCTTTGTATTCATTAACCATTTCAAATAATTGCTGACGTTCTCTATATTGATGATTATTTCTATCGACAAAAACACATTTGACACCTGATTCACTCAATTTTTGTAAAGATTTTTCAATTAACATTGATTTTTGTTTACCTCTACAATCATCATTTTGAATATGACCCCATCGTTCCTTATATAGGTTGGTCAATGTTAAGGCAGTTGTCGTCTTCCCACAACCAATTACAGATATCGGGAAGATTAAAAATTTCGTATTTTCATCCACAATGTTATAGTCTATAGCATTCTCTATATCTAATTCTTCAATTCTTTCATGATTTAGAATCTCTAACCCACTCATACCATATGATTCCAAGAACATTTTTCTTAACTTAATAATTCCAAATCCTCCAAGATATCTTTCACATAAATCTTTATCTTGATCTAGTAATGGAATCACAAAATCCAAATATTTATTTGTAATGTATTTATGTTTTCTGTAACCAAACATTCTAGTCTTGGTTTCGATATATTTCTTTGTTACTTCCCTCCATTGACGATACATTAAGTATGGTTCATCAAACTTATACTTAAAGAAGAATGTTTTGTTATTATTCTTTATATGGCATCTGATGACAAAACCCTCGATTTCATGACCATTGAATGAACCTACTAACGCACATCTTTCTAGAAATTGTTTTAAATCATAAATGTCGTCTTTCACTAGGGATTCTGTCAAATTAAAACCATATTTCTCGTTAAAAGTATGGACTTCAGTCATAGGTAATGTCTTAAATTCTGGTTCGTTTAAGTTTAGACCATGTAGGTACAGACCACGACTCTTACCAGTATACTCCAAGATATGTTCTTCAAAGTCATCATCACAATATTCTGCAATGGCTGTTAGATTTCTATCATATAACTCCTTAGCGAAAACTTTTGGATCGATATTTCTCTCTTCAAATTGTTTCATTAAATAATCCTGACCGGCAATGGCATGGTTTTTATCAACATCATCTCTAGCTCCCGTGGAATGCTTGGAACAAACAACGATTGTACCGTCTTCTAATGCAGATATAAAAATAATGCAACCGTTCGACTTGACAGTAACTTCATATGGACCAATTGTATCATCTTCTAGGGATTTCCAACTAGTAGCTTGTGTTTCATTAATATTGAAAAATTTATCATAACCTCTAGCTACGATTCTTGGATTTTCCACATCATCGGATATGAATAACCCTCTCGCATTGATCGGTAGTTTAATATTATTCTTACCATAATCCCATTCATTAAATTTCCAACCATTTACCTTTTTGTCACTATTTAGAATAGTATATGTTCTCTTCTGAGCTTTCCCTCTTTGATGCAATTGTGATGCTGCTTCGAGTTTTTCAACTAAATTTTTCACTTCATCGTTAGGATTGGAAGACATTCTTGCTTGGAGATATGATTGTGATAACTGTAAATGCTTGAGTATAATGAAGAATGTGATAGATAGTTCAAGGTAGTAATAAATATGATGAATCTGTTATAAGATCCACTGTATCATGTTTCATGTACTTTCGATGACATCTGAAAAATTATTGCACTGAAAAATTTCAGTCACCAAGACACCGCGGAACCGAAAGAATTGATAATAACAAACAACTTTAATTGAGATCGTTTAACCAGAATAAGGATTCTTATAGTTATCATAAGCGACTTTGCTCAATTGAAAGACAGGGAAATAATTACAAACTGTGATAAACAGAATTACCAGAACAACGTTGGTAGGTCGTGACATTCAAGAACATCATTCAATAAGTTTATCATACATTTGACAACTGACGAAGCATTGATCATTTAGAAAAGACCAGGATATTCAATATTCCCAGATCGCTCCTTTGAAAACATATATTAGTTAATTGTGTGTTCGTTTAGTCATTGCTAATAACATAGCCCACCCCATTTGCTAAGTGAACTTTGTTATATTATATTTTATTTTAATAACTTATCGCCCCTTTTACATATATTTCGATTTTAAAGAATGGCTACAACCTCTACATTTAGTTCCAATATTGATATTGATGAAGCTGATATCATAGTTTTATCAAGAGGTCTAGAGAAAACTAACAAGTTAACATATGACATCAATAGATCCTTAGGTAAAATCGTAGAAACATCCAATAATTCTACGAGATTATTTGCTCCTATCCTATCAAGAAATAATGACTTAACAATATTACAGAAAAATATTGAAAGTACTTTGAATTCAGTTGCTTCAGTTAAGGATTTAGCTAATGAGGCCTCTAAATATGAAATCATGTTAACAAAAGGTATTAAAGAAATTGGTATTAAGAACTATACCCAATTAATTCATAAATTAGATGATATGGCAGAGAGTATAAATTTTAATAATAAACAGAATGCGGAATTTAACGGTATTTTGATCAGATTAACAGAAGTTATTAAAGATAGTGAAAGAAATTTGAGAATGTATTTCGTCTCGATATTGAATACGATTAAACCATTTGATCCTCAAATGAATATGAATAAAAAGATTCCTTTCCCATATTATGAAGACCAACAATTGGCTGATTTATCATCTATATTAGATTATTTCTATAATAATTCGGATATCGAGGGTATACAGGAATCATTAATCAATGAAAGAAGCGAAACAATTCTGAAATCTATGGCATTCTTAGAACCTTTCGCTAAAAGAATAACAAATTCAAAAAACGCACCTTATGAAAAGGGTTCAAGCGGTATGATTCCATATACAGAAGCTATTCTTGGTTTCATTGCTAATGAGAAATCTTTAATGGATGATATATGTTCACAATATATGACAATAAAGGAACCAACCTTGGATGCTATATTAAATCAAATTATTAAAATATACACCAAGTTAGTAAATTATAACCTAGATTCTGTGAAAACTAACATTGATAAAGCTGGTATCTTTAGTTTCGAACTGGTAGAGAGCGTACAAAGTGTTAGAAGGTCATTGAGATTTAGTGAAAATTTGAGTTCGATGAAATCTTTAGCTCAATGTTCGAAAAAAATAGATCAAGTTACACAGTCGCTATTTAAGGACGCTATACAAAGAATCGGTGAGAAGGTCAACAGATTATCGACTTTACCAACAGATAATGGTGTTACAGAATCCACAGTTGATACAATGTCCAGATTAAGAAAATTGGGTGAGTTTCAAAGTGGTTGTATTACAGCTATAAGTACAATGGATAGAAATAGCTGGTTAGTAACATCATTCTCAGCTAAGGATTCGACATATGATGACAAATTTTTACAAAATTGTAGTGATAGAGAGAAACCATCAAGGTTGTTGTCATGTTTCTTCAGCGATTGTATTGATACATTATGTTTATTACTCGAAAAGAGAGCACAAAGATTATTAAGTAGTAATCCATCTGTAGATGTCAATAGTCAAACCACAACACATTCTTCTACCAAGGATGGTTTCAGCAGTACAAAACATAGACAAAGAATTGGTTATTTCATTCTAATGAATATATCGTTAGTAGAACAAATTGTTGAAAAATCTAATCTAAATACAATTTTGGGTGTGGAAGGTAGTGCAAGAATTAAGAAATTGCACAAAAGATACGTGGATTACATGGTAGCTGAATGGAAAGATCTTACAGCTATCTTGATGGATGCGGTATTTATTGATAGCACCGGTAAGAAATCGAAGGATAAAGAACAGATTAAAGAAAAATTCAGAAAGTTCAATGAAGGATTTGAATCACTTGAAAGTAAGACTAAACAATATAGACTGACAGATCCTGCATTAAAGAAACGTTTGAAATCAGAAATTGTATCGTTAGTTATACCGATGTACGAAAGATTCTATGGAAGATATAAGGACTCGTTCAAAAATCCAAGAAAACATATCAAATACACTCCTACTGAATTGACATCTGCAATCGACCAAGTAACTCGTTAATAATAATTTATTTATATGTATTACATAGACGTTTCATAATGAAGAACTTTTTTTAATGCGCAATATTGATTTTTGATGCAATTTTTGAAATAATTTCTACAAAACATGAATATTTTAAATTTTTTACCTTTAGTACTTCACAGGGTACGTCTAAATAGGGAGGTTCAAGAAAACAAATAATTCGAATACTAAAATATATGTATATATGTTTTAAAATTGTCTTGTATAATTAAATAAATGAATATATATAGAGGCAAAAAAAAAGGAAATATGTGTAAAAGTCAATATGTATAAAAGTCAATATGGTATGAAGTTTGATTCAATTTCACGAAGTTATGGTACTTTCAACATTTTGAAATGTGTTTGTACTATGGTCAGCGTTACTTTTCGAATCTATTGTCTTCAAATCACTTTGAGTTGCTTCTTCAGATAATCTACTAGAGTTATCAGTTGCGGCACCAGTATCTGTATTTTGTCTTGAATCTGTGCTTGCGTTAATCCCTTCATCAAACTGGAATGTATTCCAACCTACATTATTTCTGTCATATAACGCAGTAATATCGACCGATGAATCTAATGGTTGTCCACCTAAATCATTCAAGGAATCCCTAGATTGAAAGAATGTGTTATCATAACTCATTTCAGTGATATCACCAATAGTTCTGTTATTTGAGCTAGTGGTACCTAACCCATGATCTAACAATGGTTCAGCAGCAACATCATCCTTTATGGGATAACCTTCTCTACCATTATTTTCCATTGAAGAATGAGGTGATAAATCATTGGAAGAGTTAATTGAATGTCTTGGACTAGCTTCAAGTGTTGCGATGTTACTTCTTTGTGTTGGTGATGATGGGTTATCAGCAGGAGAAGCAGTATCATCGCTGAAAATTTGGTTCATATCACTATAAAATTGATTATCTGTTCTTAGAGTTGATGGTGAAGCACTATTAGGATCCGGACGACTATTACCAAACATAAGATCACCACTTAAAGGTCTCATGGAATGAGGAGAATGAGGTCTTAAGATATTGGAAGGTAGATTCTGAGCTGCTTGTTGATTTGAACTATCAAAACTAAAGCTGGAAGCAATATCATTATCATCGTTGTCATCATCGTTAGATTTGTCTTCAACAAATGAATTTTCAAGTTCGTCATCCAGATTTAAGTTACTTCTTCTGTTACTCATACTAAACAATAATGAGTCCTGTGATTTGTTCAATGAAAGTTTTGATATCTTTGAATTATTTAAATTTGTTGCAGATAATCTTTCACTATTCTTAGCCATGGCTGCCTCATTGTAAGAAGGAGGTAATTTAGGTGGATTTCCTTGATAACTCTTTACAGATGATAATGATGGTCTCTTTACGATTCTGACTGGGTGAATAGGTTCATTTGCATCAAAGTCAAATTCTGGAGGAGGATCATCTAATAAACTATCATGTGTACTAATCGAATCTGTATCAGTTAATTGGAATGATAAAGGTCTTAGAAGTGGTGATGTGATAGGTGACAATGGTACAGCTTGTGGCGAAGTTAATGCTCTTTCAATAGATTCTGGTTGATAAATATTTGATTTCAATTTTGGATTGGTGAATATATCATTTCTTGAACCATCTCCTACGGTATTTGGACGTCCATTTGAATTATGTGGTAAACTATGAATATGTCTATTATTATTATTGTTATTATTATTGTTATTATTATTACTATTATTTGTATGGGTATTGTTATTATTATTGTTAATACCATTTTGATGACGATTTGATGTTACTCTTGGTAATGGAGTCCTTGCGGGTCCATTCATCGAACTAACATCAATTGGTTGCACATTTGGTGACAAAATTGGTGAACTAAAGACTTCCTTTGGGAAGAAAATATTAGAATTGTGATAAAGTTTATTTGGATCATTAACCATATTATTATAGGCACTATTAGATCTTGAACTTTCAGATGCAGAATTTGTATCAAGACTTGCATCAAGACTTGATGATGTTATTGACATAGTTGAAGAAGATGGGAATCCCATAGTAGAAGTTACAGGTAAAGTATGTAAATCATAACTTGGTAATAAAGTATTAGCATGAGAACATAATTTATGTAAAACATGTATTGGAGAATCAATACTAATTTCATAATGTTTCCTTTTACCATCAATCATTCTTGAAAGACGTAAACATAACTTAATCCAATGATTTGATTTAATCTTTTCAAATCCTGTATCTGGATGTAATCTTTGATGGCTACCGAATCTACTTGGAATGAAAACTTGAAATTCGAAATTTTTATTAGATAAATAACCATCTGAATCCTCTAATAAATTACCCATATATTTTGCTTTGACACCATTAGAGTCCTTTGGAGCATTAGGTAAAGTTGGACCACAATGTTCAGCTAATAAGAATTTTTTAGTTGGTTCTAATCTATGAATTTTTTTACCTCTACAATAATATTCCATTGTTTCAGTAATATAAATTCTAATTCTGTGTAAAGTAATTTTATCTAATGGCGAAAATGAGAAATTTATTGGTAAGAAAGCATCAAGGATCATATCCTTTGATGATATTATAATATCATAAAATAATTGATTTTCCCAATCTCTTGAAATTAATATAGGTTCACTTTCTTCTACTGAGGTATCTGATTGAGTTCTTACTATAGTAACAGGTAATCTTGCATTTAGATTTGATTTAAATGCACCGTATCTTTCAATGGTAGCTAATAAGAAATATTCAACAAAACCGAAATCTGCTTTAATGGATTCAGGAAATGTCTGTGGTATTATTTGTTCAAACGTATAAATATAATCACCAGGTTGAAATACAAATGATTCTGAGGAACCTGTTAAACCTGATGCTGACATTAATGAATCATGATGATGATTTGAATTATTTGCTGTTGTACCAGAGGCGCCTACAGGTTCTGGTGAAAAAGTTGCTGATAATAAGTCTGAGAATATAGATGTGGATGTAATTGGTTTTATAGTATCTGTTGACCCTATTGGCTTAGCCATATGATTGATACTAGTTGTTGAATTTGAATTTGAATGTGGTATTGGGTTTATTGAGGAATCCCTTGTAGTTCTTGGTGTTTCATGAGTTGATGAAGTGACTCTTCTGAAAAGATTTAAAGGTGATAAACTTCTCATTGAGGGACTATTTTTCATTGTATTAACTGAACCTGATGAATTAGCTCTACTTCTTCTTGAAGTACCATTTGGTTTATCCTTCTTTGGAGTTAATGTCCTTGAATTTGCTAATGACTGATTTATATTTGGATTACTTGAAACAGGTGATAATTGTAATGGTGACGTTAGATCTGCTACTCTATTATGTGCAACAATAGCAGATGCTCCGTCTGTATTATTATCATGATTACCTAATGGTTTATACATCGAGGCACCACTTGCTTTCAATAGATATTCATATTCTTTATCTCTTTTTGTTGTAGCAGAAGATGTTGTCTGAGTAATAGGATCTGTAGCGTCATAAAACGGCCACGTATGATTTACAACATCATTAATTTCAACAAATTCTTGTTTCTTTGGTGGTATACCTTCTGGCCATTCTGTTCTAGTATAACCTTTAAAAGCTAATGAGATATTTTTCAATTTGGTTGCTTTCAAGATACGTACGACTAAAGAACCTCTTAATACAGCAGGTAATCTATCACTTGTATGTTGAGTTTCAAACCCTTGGCAAAACACTACAGGTTCAGCTAATCTAATAAATATTTGAATATGTGCACTATGTTTCAAAGGAGCTGCATGAGCACCAACATCTGCATCTTTCTCCAGCGGGAACACCGGTGATAACACTGTCGACGGTTGTGACATGACTAATATATTTACCTTCTTTTAAAGTATTGGGAATATTCCTCTTTAAATGTATCTATCTGTTTATATGTAAACTTGTAACGTATCTTCTTATATTGTAAATTTTGTTGACAAAAAATTTACTCTTGTTTCCTTCTTAGTTTTCTACCTTTCACAGTATGATTTGCTATTTGGTATGATGTATGAATAAAAGAACAGAATACAAACAGATCGAATATATCAACAAACTATCTGGTTTATATACTTTTCACTTTGTATTTAAATTTAAATTTAAATTACCTTTTCTGCAACAGTAAAGTCCCTATTCTTTCATCAAATCCGGTTCCCTCATCACTAAATGGTCAGATAATTTTTTCTTTTCTTCCTTTTTACCATTTTCGCTGCAAATGGAAACAACCACAGGCAGACAAAACAGTGCCGCTGCCAGGTTTCGAATGGGGGACCATATTTAACTAGATAAATGGGTAAATCAGTGGTTTTACCCATGAGGTACAAATTAGTGACACTCAAATGGATAGAAAGGTATATTAATTTAGGATGGGTTCAAAGGTAGTACAAGAGGTAATTGATCAGAATATCGATATTTACAATTTGCTCGGTTTTACAAGTGCGAATATTAAGAATTTGTACGGTGGTCCAAGTGGGATCCCCTTTGATGATATCAAAACAGCTTGTAAAAAAGCACAATTTAATAATCATCCAGATAGAAATGGTGATCATGGTACCTTTATTAAGATTCAGAAAGGTATAGAGATTCTGAATGATGCCAATGATAAAAATGAGTATGATAATTGGTATAATCGTAGATTTATGATAGGTAATGATCGTCGTACTTTACAACAAAATTTACAGGAAACCAATACTATCGAACAAGAGACATTAGCTAATGTACAGGAATATGACGAAATATTACGTAAGATATATTATTATAATCTACCGTTGGGTGATTGGAGTCTAGACCATATCAATAAACTAAAACAAAACGCCAGATCAACGAATAAGGACTCTGATGAAAAGGTAACATCAGAAGAATATCGTTTTCAAACTACAGGTACTTTGAACATGATATTAATAGGTGACTACGCTAAGCTATTAACATTTTCCAAAAGAAATGATTTAATAAAAATTATTGCAGGTACATTCGATATAAATGAGGGTGATATTTTCAAAATTGAATGTTCTTGGGAATCAAAACCAGAAACCAAATCATTATGTTTAATGGTACAACTTCAGAATCCAATTATTGCACAATCAATATTTCAGAAACATGGAAGTGAGAACAAGAATATAGATTTGGGGGATGGTATATTGGTACGTTCGATTACAAGCTGTATTTCTCCTGATTTTTACAAAGGGATAAAGCTACCAGAGACTGAATTAAATCCTGAGATATTAGAGACGATACAACAGTACAATAACTAGTGGTATGGCTATCTAACAACAAATTTAAACATACAGAACTTAGAGCTATATCGAGGAACTGGCTTCAACATGAATCGCGAGGTCAGAAGTTCACACATTTACAAAGCAAGGACATATATGAAGGACTGTTGTAAGTAGGCCTGAGTAACACAGCGTCTTATAGAACGATACACATAACTATCGCTACTGTCATATACGATGGCTACCACACAAGAGGAACCCTAACGCTCTGGCCTCATTTCTCGCATTATATACACCGTATCATTACATATCGTAATATATACATATACACCAACATACACCACGTTCCTGCCTCTATATCAACTCTATATAATCGTTTATAACAGTATCCTCAACAGCCTCATCGTTTTTATTGTTTGCACGACTGTTGAAAAATACGTAATTTGAACCCTAGTTACAAAACAAAGAAATTTTCTTAACCCCGTTGTTGAAGATATTGAATAAAATTAACAATAAACAAACAGCAGCTAAAAGAGAACACTGATCTTTATATTATTCTACTTGATCTGTATCTAGAATTGATACATATACGAAATTGTTACACTCTACTGAATTACAATCAAGATAACCCCCCAACTTTTTACGACTACTAAACGCTTCATCTGTTGATCAGTAGATGATACAAGATACATTCATAACAACAAGTCAAAAGGTATAGAAACCTCACAATACAATTAGATTCACAACTATAAAATGTTTTCCAAGGGGAAAAGAAAAGCTAATCATGTCAATGCAGAAGCTGTACTAAGTGAAGATGCATTAAATGACTCCCTACGGGCTGCACAAGTAATATTCCAAAGACATTCACAGCAGAAACCTGTAACTTCTGAAACGAGACCTAAACCAATTAATACTAACAATATAGATACAATTAATGAACAAACACTACCGAGACGATCAAATACAGTTAAATTAACTACACGAGATTCTAATGATTCTGATAATGTTCAAGTTCCAAGAAGACCAAATACAACAAAACCTGTAAGACATTTGAAGATACCGACAAGTCAAATACAATCTCCTGTATCACCAAATAATAATTATAATATTGGTTCTCCTGAGGGGAAAGTCTTATCACCTACAATAAGGAAAACTGTTTCACCTAGAGAATCTACTGAACATTTAAGAAGAAGGAATCCACCACCAAATAACAATACAAATATTGATGCTGCATACATTGCAGCTGCATTAGCTCATTCATATGTCAAGGAATCTTCAAATGTTGATAAACTAATGAAAGAAACTACTGCGTCAGGAATAAATGATGATGATCTTATTGCCAAATCAATCAAACAAGAAGTTAAAAGCGATGTAACATCACCAATGATAAAAATCCCACAAGAAAGAACAGAACCTAAACAAATTCATAATTTTGAAATGAATAGACGTAGAATGGAGGTTCCACAACCAGTGAAAAGAGAAAGAATACGACCAATACAAATATTAGATGATTCACAACGTGTTCCAGAAATGTCATCATCAACTACAGTGACACACGACTCACAAACAAGACATATCGTATCACCTTATAGACCGTCGTCACCTCCTACTATCATATCATCAATTAAATCAAAACCAACTACACCAATGGCAAAAACCATATCTGATACAATGGAAACACAAAGTAACGATGTTGACTATATGCCAAACGTTCAAGATGATTTCGATGATGATAGAAACTCTATAGGTAATAATAGTTTTTCAGGTGTAATAACCACTCAACAGAAAAATAATAATGATACAGAATCATTGAATTTAGATAATCAAAATTTTTCAATAGGTACAAACATTCTACCAAGAAAGAAACATTCAAATAATAAAAATCCATTAAAGAAAATATTTGGGAAATCAAGTAATGAAAATACATCGTATAATACTATTAGTAGAAATGTAGATCCATTATTAATAAACAATAATCCAACACAAGGACAAACAGATACACCAACTGCTGCAGCAATGGCAGCTGCTGCAAAAGGTCCAGTTTACGTAGTACCAAATGCTAAACAGAAAAATAATGTATATGGTAGTAATAATAATAATGGTTCTAATATAGATACAGGTAGTACTAGTAGTTTAAATACAGCTGCTACACAAATGCGATTTAAGACAACAATGAGATATGAGAATCGTAAGAAGTCATTTAATGAGGATAAACCATGGAAATCACATAAGGATGCAAAATTTATGTCTGAGCAAGAAAGGAAAAGATATGAAGGTATGTGGGTGAGTAATAGATACAGATATTTGAATATGTTATATTGGTGGCCTGTCAACGATATCAAACAAGAGATTGAACAAGATTCTGGATCAGAGAGTCAGTCAAATACCGAAGAAGAGACAAAATCATTGGCCAGTACGCAATATTCAAAGAGTAGAACTGGTAGTCAAATAGATTTAACAAAGACTGATAGTTATTCCGCTGCAAAATCAAAAAATGCAGATGACACAATAGGTGACATAAGTAATACAACAGCGAAGGATATCAATGTAACCCATGACTTCGATCAAGCAAACTCTACTATCGCCAATGATTCTATTCAACTTGACAACGGACACATACCTAAAGATGAAGAATATGATGACGACTCGGGTTACATTTCAGATATCAATAACGACCAGAATCCTAGAATAAAGAAGGTAAATTCACGCGACTCGACAGTCCTAAAGAACGTGCCATCTAGATCATTATCTCCTATGGATGACACCATTCTAGCTCCAGAGGTAATTAGAACAAGTAGTCCAGTACCCTTTGCTCCGTCACAATCAAATGGAAATGTAACAATTCCACCACCAGATTATTCAGATATTCTATTAACTTTACCTCAAGATGGGTTAATCTTAAATCTGGTTGTAAAGGATATATGGGAACGGTCAAATTTACCGGATGATCTATTAAGACAAATCTACCAGTTGGTAGATACACGTGGTGATGGGACATTAGATAGAAGATCCTTTTTAGTGGGTATGTGGCTAGTAGATCAATGTCTATATGGTAGAAAGCTTCCAGTTGAAGTGGATCGTCAAATCTGGAATAGTGTCGATGGGTACGTATTGAATGTTATGCAACCTCGCGCAGAGCAAACCGTCAAGATAAAGAGACGTGGTAAACGTAACATTGTCGGTAGAGAACTAAGCAATATCAAGAAGGGTATCAGACACGTTCATTTATAAAATTCAATAAATATATATATATATATATATATCTTTCTATTATCCAATCTCTTCAGTTCGGCAATACTTTTCTGTATCGGTCCGAGGGAAATAACGCATCTGAATTTCCGAGTCACTTGTGCTGCAGTTTCACTGCGGGTCATAACGCTGCCTGTGATTCTTGCCTAGAATTTTACTTTTCCGAGAGACCCCCACTTCAATTAGATAATAGAGTTTGATATACAGGAGATTCCTTTTGGCAGCATATCTGAATTTCTTTTATGGTTTCTCGAGCCAATGTAGTAGTTGTTTTTACGTGTATACTTTTCATAACGATTAGTATCTTATTGATTATTGAAACAGATACAATTGCGAATGTGATTAATATAGTATCGAAGTAATATATAGATCTACATATCTGTTCTTTCTATTGAGAACTTTCATATAATATAAGAGAGATCATACTATAATCCAATGTTTAGAGTATTAAATAGATTTAAAGGCTCGAAACAGGAGTCTCCAGAAGAGGTAGAGAAACGGAAAAGAGATGAAACGTTAAGGATTCTACATCAAGTAATTGATTTCGAAGTAGCATTACAAGCTATGGATTATGTGTTAGATGATAGAATGGAACAAGGTATTGCATTGTTGGATAAAAGTGATAAAGCCAATGGGAGCCCACATACAATTAGTGTCTTAGCTAGAGGTGTTGTTGAGTTTTTACAAGCTACATTAAGTTTTGAACATGAAGAAATGAGAAAAGCAACCGAGACATTAATAAGAGCAGAAGATTTATCTTGGAAAAGTAAAACTGACGCAGAGAAGAAAAATTTGAAATGTAGTTCACTATATCCACCTGGTACTGTCTATGCCGTGACATATACCGAATCATTATTATTACATGCTTTATTGATGCTATTTAGTGAAAGTTTAGTTGAAGCTGCAAAAGCTTTATTTAAGTTAAGAAAAGCTTATTCAATGCTAACTCAAATTATTACATTAGTCCAAAATTCTGAGGAAAAGAAACGTACTTCAACTCGTAATATAAAACCAATGACACCAGCTGACAACAGCAGTATAACAACTGAAAGTTCCAGATCCAGATCTAGTTCTCATTCAAATTCAAGTTCGACACAAAATCAAAACAAAAGTAATAGTCACACAAGTAGTAGAAGTTCAAGTGTCACCGCTAGTGATTCTGGTATAAGTACCGGCACATCTGGCACAACAACAACGTCAGTAGATATTCCATATAACTTAAGTGAAACTCAAAGGAATGACGGTTCCTTGATTGGTCTTACAGACAAGATTAAAAAGATGAGAATTGAAAGATTATCTGGTTCTCATATAGATAATACTCCTGCATTTAACAGATTAAGAGAAGGTCTGGGGTTAGGTACTATGAAAACAATTGATAGAGAGGATTCAAATACGACAGCAGAATCATATCTATCCGAAGAATATGATCTACATCAGGCTACAATTGATGAATTTATTGCATCAGGTGCAAATTTATGTTATGGTATCTTACAAGTTGTCTTATCATTAATTCCACCAGCTGTTGGTGCAGTATTATCTGTTGTTGGTTTCAAGGGTTCTAGGGAAGAAGGTTTAAGATTAATCTGGAAAGCAACAAGACAAAGAAATGTTCATGGTTGTATAGGTCTTTTGGCATTGATGTTTTATTATGATGGTCCATTTCAATTTACTGATGATGATTTTGATATTCCTGCTTCAGCAGATACGACAGATGATAATAAAATATCATTGACAAGAAGTTATACCAATCCAAGTGATTTCAATTCTATAAGCAATGATAAACTATTACACCCAGGTAAATTATTAGAAGATTCCTTACTTCAGGCAAGAGCACTATTCCCACATAGTGCATTATGGTTATTAAATGAGGCAAGAATGTTATCTGCAAGAGGTAGACTAGATGATGCAATGAATTTAATGGAATCTATTGATGTGAATGATATACATATGAGACAAGTTAAAGTGTTAATGGTATTTGATAAAGCAAATACAATGGTTAATCTTCATGATTTCGAAAGAGCCGCTGAAGAATTAATTTTCTTAACTGGATTCAGTGATTGGTCTCACGCTTTCTATACATATTTCGCAGGCTGTTGTTACTTGGAGAAATGGAGAATGTGTGAGCTGGGTTTAATTGAATCAGCTAATTCTCAAATTTATAAAGAACATGCAGAAAAATTAATTCTAAGTGCTCCTGGTTTATTAGCTAAGAAGACCTTCAGATCTAAGAATTTACCTCTAGATAGATTTATGGCAAGAAAAGTTGAACAATACAAGGCTGTACAAGCTAAATTAGGTTGTAAATTTTTAGTCGACGCTATTGCTACTTCACCAATTCATGAAATCATGTATTTTTATAATGGTTACAACAGAATGAATAACGATGGTTTAGTTTTAACTAAGAGACTTCTTACTGAATATACGAATAAAGCTATCGAGTTACACGATCCTGATCAAGAGTTAGTTAACAACCTACTGTTAGCTATTACTTTACGTAGATTAAATGAAAATGATAAGGGTTGTAAAATCTTAGATGAAAAGGTATTACCAAAATTATTTACATTACAAAATGGTAAAGTTAAATACATCAAGAAGGATAACGATCCATGGGCATACCCAACCGCATTTTATGAGAGAGCATTATTTGCTTGGAAAGAAGGTGGTGTTGAAAAATTACCAGAAATCAGAGAATGGTTAGTAAGAGGTCAAAATTATGCCGATGATTATGAATTAAGTACCCGTATATCAATGAAAGTCAAAGCAGCTCTCGACAGAGTTGAGGAAGCGTTGTGAATTGATAGATTATACAAGATATTTAACCGTATATAGATATTTATTATGGATCTTAATACTTCCTTATTAATTATTGTAATAGTGTTAGCTTATTTCAATCTGTTGTTGAGAAGAAGTTGTACATCCCACGCTTTCCCGCGGCTCGTCCCCCACATTATGTCGGCTTGTATGGTGTTTGTATTTTTGCAAGCGATTCCAATCTCGTCGAGGCGAAACGGTGAAGTATATAAAGGGGCGTCAAAGTTAGGAAACTTTCAAGGATAAAATACAACAATTCCTTACTCTTTTTTCCTTTCTTGCTGTTTTATTTTTTTTAGGTATTCAAATAGCCAACCAAACAAGCTGCTATTATTTGTTAAAGACTAACAAACAATTTCATATATAAATTTTCGTATATAAATTTTCGTATATACTTCTTTTAAATTCAACCAATTATCTTTTCTTTCATCATAATTAAAGATGCCAGAAACTAGTTACTTAACAGTCAAGAATTTTGATTCAGAACGTTACCATGACATTCGTCCATCTTATCCTCAATCCTTAATTAACAAAATTATGGATTATCATAAGGGTCCTTGTAAGGAACTAATTGATATCGGTTGTGGTACTGGTATCAGTACTATTTTATTTGCTAAACAATTTAATCATGCAATTGGTTTAGATCCATCTGAAAGTATGTTAAGTGTCGCCAAGGAAAAATATCCTGAATTAGATTTCGAATCTATCGGTGGTGAAGAATTAACCCAAAAGGGAATCAAGAAGGATTCAATTGATATGGTAATCAGTGCAGAAGCTATCCATTGGTGTGATATGGATAAAACATTCAATGAAATTAATCAAGTTTTGAGATCATCTGGTACATTTGCGTTCTGTTTTTATGTTCAACCTGAATTCGTTGATTTAGGTCGTGCCGCTCACGATTTATATGTTAAATATTGTTGGACCGACGAATATATGGGTAAGTATTTAACTGAATATCAAAGAAATTTCTTTACTACATTTGGTGGTAGCGATATCAATGATAAATTGACCAAATATGGTTTCAAAGATATCTACCACGAAATTGTCAATGAATTTAAAGATGACGGTACTTTATTCACTAATCAAATTGAACCATCGTTCTTAATGAAAGGTGAAATCAATTTGAACGACTTCAAGAAATTTGTTCAAAGTTGGAGTCTTTACACTAGTTGGGTTAGAGATCATCCTGGTGAACCTGATATCGCTGACAAATTCGTAGCTGAATTCCAAGAACAGTGTCATATTAAATCGATGACTGAACCATTGAAGATCGAATGGGCTACATTTTATTATATGTGTAGAAAATAAATAACTACATAAATGTAATATTTTTTTGTTTAATTACTTCGTAATATTTATCGTCTAAGTAAATGTATTATCTGAGTGATTATACGCTCATGAATCTCAAACAATATTTTTAAAAAAATAAATTGATATTAATTACGAAGATTTAACTCTTCAAAATGGATTGAGGTCATCTAAAATTGTGGTGATTAAATATAAAATACGGTTCGTTTCGATTTGAAACGAAATTTATTAAAAAAACGACGAAATGGACCTCAGCGGCTAAATT
Source organism: Kazachstania sp. M6911 (assembly GCA_037040125.1). Classification (NCBI taxonomy): domain Eukaryota; kingdom Fungi; phylum Ascomycota; class Saccharomycetes; order Saccharomycetales; family Saccharomycetaceae; genus Kazachstania; species Kazachstania sp. M6911. The sequence continues at coordinate 56,182 of JAXQGP010000043.1, forward strand.
GGAAAAAATTGGCAAAAAACTCCGATACGGGGAGTCGAACCCCGGTCTCCACGGTGAAAGCGTGATGTGATAGCCGTTACACTATAT
>JAXQGP010000044.1:0-80617 GCA_037040125.1 Kazachstania sp. M6911
GAGCTTTTGCCGCTTCACTCGCCGTTACTAAGGCAATCCCGGTTGGTTTCTTTTCCTCCGCTTATTGATATGCTTAAATATATGTCTAACATTCATTGAGGAGTATTGAAATCAGTACCAGGTATATATTTTCCAAACAATTGAGCATCTAATTGATCGAAGACATTCAATACTTCTAAATTCGAAGGATCTTCCGGTTTTAATTTCATATTTGACTTATCTGGACCTAAATCAGACATTAAATCAGGGGTTGCTGCAGGCATATTAGGTTGAATATTATCAAAACTATTTTCTGGCAGCGATTGAGTTAATAATTCATTTTGATTAGAATTATAATTAAATACTGGGTTTGTTTGATCAGTATTCATTTGTTTTGAACTGTTAGTGCCGTCGTCTGTAAAAGATTGTTGATCTGATGATGGAATAGTGTTCATGAAATGTTCCAAATCCAAATTTGATTTTGCAGTATTGTTCATTGTAAATTGTAAATTGTTGTTAGTGTTGCTGCTCGATTCCGGACCTGTTGAAGGCGCATTAACTGGCGATACATTATTTGAGTAATTAACACTACTAGTTGTCGATGGTATTGTTTGTGTTTGGGGAGCTGAAGTAACAGAATTACTATCCCATGGATACAATAGTTGAATAGTTCTATTATTCAACTTTTCAAATAATTTATTTAGAATATTGTAGGTTCTATTAGCCGCCATACTTGTATCCTTCAATCTCAACAGTAGATTTCTACCATTTTCAGCATCCTTTAAAATATCATAATATTCACGAGCACTTTCTTTATCACTTGGTTCGGCTTCATGTGTATAAAATAGTAGACCAGCTACTGAATAGAAAATAGTATAATTAGCATACCAATAAGAACCAGCAATTAAAGATTTATCCAACATCTCTTGACCTAATTTAACAACGGTCCTTGAGACATTAATACAATTTCTTGCTCTTTGTAAAGATAATGGATCTGGTACAGACGCAGCATATTTGTGTGAGACATAATGAATGAATGGTCTATACAAAATGATTTGAACATGTAAGAAAGATAAATGTAATAATTTATTTGCTCTTTCAAACCTTTGATCTATATTTTTCGCATTTGGTATCATTTCATTAGGCAATTGTTCTACCCAATTTTTCAGTTTTAATTCTAAATTTGTTACAGTTTCATGTGAGATAATATTATTAGTTCTTTTAATTGGGTACAATTCTGTTACAATCTCATTTAAAATCATTATTAATTTAGTATGATGATTTGATATAGCGACACTAGATAATACCGAATGCTGATTTTCTGGTAAATATGCATCAACGGTAATATTTTCATCAGATAATTCTATGGGTAAAGTTTGATCAAAATCTTCAACTGATATAGATCTAGGTAAACCCAACATTGCGTTAACATAAATATCCAATTTATAAATTGTATAAAACAATCTTTTCCTTACTTCAATTTCAATTGGATTTAAACCTGAATTAGCAGGCGTCAATCTGTGATAACCTTCCCTTAATACGCTTCTCATCGCGACACCAATGTAGGCGTAACATGTTGATAATCTTGCAGAACATTGTAAAAAAATGAATAACATTACCACAGTTTGAATTGAATTTAAATCTCTTGTATTTGTAATATCAATTAATTTTCTTGCTGCAATGAAATATTTATAACCTTCATCTTGCAACAATTTTCTTTCAGTCTCATCCTGTGGTTGAGCATCTCTAGTTGGCGAACTTGAATTACTACTATTTGCTTGACTTAAAGATTTTGAAAACAATGCACCTACCGCCATAATTGAATAACATAGTGGTAAGAAATTAATTTGTCTTTGAGTATAATTTGATGGATCGGTTTCATATAATTCATTTAATTGTTCAATAAATAATGGTCTATGATAAAACCTTAATAATACACAACAATATTTCCAAGTCTTTTCAACAAAATGTAATGCAATATTTTTTGGTGGTAACATAATTTTAATTTCTCTACCTAATGTAGTAGTTGGAGTATTTGATGAAGTACCATCCATCGTATCATTTATTGAACCGACCGAGTTGGTTGAAGAGAGTTGTCCATTTTTGTTATTTAATAGATCGGGACTATTTAATCTTGGCGTCGGTCTTCCTGTAGGAGACACCGAATCTCTTGAAATTAAATGATATTCTTTTACAGCGTCTTCTAAATAGGTCATTGAATGACCTTTAAAATTTTGTACAATTTGCTGAAATGTAGGTATATCTAATGAATCTATCGGAGGTAAGTTTGGTATCAAACAATTTAATAATTGTTGATATTTTATCAAATCGCTATTCAATTTATTTAATTTATTACTACTCGAACGCTTTGCAGATGTGTTGTTACCTGTATTACTATTATTTGAAATAACTGGGAATATATTCATACCTGGTTTCATTGACTCTGCTGGTGTGACACTATTATTATTACTATTATTATTGTTAAAATTGGGTATTTCCTGATTATCTATTACCATACCATAATTCTTATTTGTATCATTATTCGCTTTCAATACTGGACTATTTTGAAAATTTGCATTATTCAATAACCTTTGATTTCTGTTTGTAGTATTTTGAATGGCATTAACATTTGAACTAGATTTATTTGTTGCAATATTATTATTATTGTTATTATTCAATCCACTAGTTGCACTTCTTTTCGTCGGCTGATTATAAGTACATTCAAAAGCGTAGACTGTACAATGTATACACGGTTGTTGTCCATCACATTTAACTTTTTTCTTCCTACATTCATCACATGCTCTAGTGACCCTTCTTCTCTTAACTTGTTGGTCAGACATCATTATGTGTATATATGGCTGAGACTGGTGTGACTGTATAGACTGCCAAGTTAAATAAGTAAATATAGTTACAGAATAAGAGTGTCTATGACTATAAATTAGTCACTTTACTTGATATTATCATTAGCTACACCGTCTGCCTTTTATTGTTTTGTTATTTCCACTATTGTACGTAAATCTTGGCCCTATCCTATTCTATTCTAACAAAAAGTTTTTCCAAGAGGACAACCGTTACAATGTGAAAACTAGTGACACTATTTCCATTTTACAATGGCACTCTCTTACTCTCACACAACAACGCGAGACATGAAACAGACACAGACACAGTCGTAGCAGTGCGACATAATTTTATTTTTTTGGCGGTATGAAACTAGGGTTGATTAGTTGATTAGGGTATGGAATATACGTACTATCACCACAATATAATTACATGTAAAGCATTAGTATTTTACAGTATATATCTGGACTGAGGAAGCACTTCTCATACCAGTCCATTCATACACGTAAGACAATATTATATATATAATATAGTTGTGTCAGGTCTGCGCTATACCGTTTTTATTCGATTTGTTTATACCTGTCGTTTGATCTTTTGTTTACAGAACTGTTTTGTATGGCGCGTGAGCCACTTACTGTGTCGGACAAGAACAGGGCACCTGGCCGACAAGAGCAAAGTAAACAAAAAATTGTATGGTATTAATGAGCCAAGGTGAAAAATTATTTTATTAACAGAAGATATTATTATCAAGATAATTTAAGTTTGTAAAAGAGAGTGGAAATTATCACTTACTAATATAGTGCACGTTTTCTCTTCATACGTTCAATACGTTGTATCAGGAACATAAAGTAAAATTGACAATGAATAACAAATTAGCCAAATCCAATGATTTAAAATATTTCAATAATCCAAAATATACAAAAGAACAAATTAATAATTTAGCTAATTGCATCACTTCTATTTTATCTTCAGTAAAGACAGATATTGCTGCATCATATCAATTTAATAATAATAAGAATAAAATCAAAGAAATTAAAGCTTTTGCTAAATTATCTGGTAATGATTGGACTTATTTCGTTAGATCATTAAAAGTTACCATTGGTAGGAATACAGATAATATCGAATCCCTTAAATCGTTAAGTCAAACTGAACAAGATAATTCAATCAGTGATGTCAATAGTACTAATATTGATTTAGGTCCAGCTAAAACAGTCTCAAGAAGACATGCCTCCATTGAATTTAACAGAGAAACTGGTGATTGGGAATTAGCTATGTTAGGTAGAAATGGGGGGAAAGTTAATTATAAGAAATATAAAGGTAATAATCCAGACAGGAAAATTATATTAAAATCTGGTGATATTATCGATGTTGGTGGAATACAAATGATTTTTATACTACCAGATCAAACACCTGTGATTCATTCGGACTGTTTAAAACAAATGATACCAGATTTAATTACTATTTATGGTCTTAATGGGAATAATAATCGTCTGTTACAAGATATCATCAGAGATTCTAATTATATTAATGATCATATGGATTTAAGATTAGACTTACAAAATATCCCAATTGTAGATAGTATCTTATCAAGCAATGATTGGAAAAAAGGTAAACATCATACGAAAAAATTGAAATTAGTAAATCCTGTAGAGAATTCGAATGGATTAGAAAATAGTTACAATAGTGGAGATAGTTCACCCTCGTCTTCCTCATTATTCCCACCCCAAGATGATCCTGATGAGACTATTCAGTTGGCCAATATGACATCAGATATGTACGACCAAGAAAATAATAATAGTATAGAGATTGAACAACAAGAAGGCAGCCCGCGGAAAAGACCATTGAAAACCAGTAATTATAGTACCGGTAGTCGTTCGAAAAAGGTTAAACTTGTATCAATTGCCAGTAATAAACAATATGGAACAGCTACCCTCAAAACAAAACCTGTATCTACATCTTCATCATCTATTGCATCAGATACCACATTAGTCAATAGCTTACCGGGCGTTCAATCAAGGTCATCTTCAATACCTGAAACTAATAACTTCAAGAAATCTGCACCTTCAAGAAGTAAGTTTCTATCTCGAAAAGTCATTCCTCCATTAGGTCCAAGATCTGAATCCAGCAATAATAAAAAACTTCCTAAAAATTTGAAATCAGAACCAGTCACAACAGAAACAGCAGCATCAGAGGGGACGGTCGCATCAGAGGAAACAGTAGCATCAAATGAAACAGTCAAGACCGAAAAATTCAAGAAAGAAAAGACTCCAACTAGTACTGAAACTGATTCAGTTAAAAATAATAGACCACCATTACCTTATGGTACTGTAATTACTCAAGCTATCCTATCTGCTGACGATGGGATAATGTCCTTGTCAGGAATTTATCATTATATGACAGCTAATTATGAGTATTTTCAAAATACGAAATCAAATTGGCGAAATTCTGTTAGACATACATTATCATTAAATAGCGCATTTAGCAAATTACCAAAGAAGAAACTTTCTTCATCAGGGAAAGGTATGGTTTGGTGTATTGATAAAAAATATAGAGAAGAATTTTTAACTAAATGGAAACAAGGCGTCGCAAGTAAAAGTAAGAAAAATGCAGCAGTTGATAAACAATTAATTATTCATATGTCAAATTATCAAACTTTACCCGAACCTTATGATAATGAAATTAGACCTAAGGATGTTATGACCCAGGATATGACGATGGCTAAAGGGATGGCCGAAAATGCTTGAAATTTTCATCAAAAACATAGATAAAATTGATATTCTTCAGATGTTGCATTATTTATTCATCCCTTTTATGTATGTGTATATAATCAGGTTACATTGATTCCGGTAATTAATGTCTCCAAACAAATTCAATACTTAAGAGTAAAAAATAGTCGAATCGAAGCTTCTTCTACGTTTCGACAAATAAAGGGTAAATGTGTCATTACTTCAAAAATGATCAATTCACGTAAGCGGTAAGCACGAAAAAACCTGCACAATACACGTTAGAAAAAAAGTTATCGAGTACCTGAAGCAGATATATCAAGGTATACTGCATCCATGGGGCTAACAATATATAATTAACACAATGCAACGATATGATGACTTACCAAATTTACTTCTGTGGAAGTCGTTTAATAAAACAACTCTAGCGAAAGGTCTGTGTGATTTCATTATAACTAATAGAAATGTGAATACCGTTGAGAATAATGAAACAAACATCATGAACAATATCGCAATGAAGAAATTATACTATATCGATTCTGTCAACTCATTTCCATTAGACGAATTCCAAAGGATGATACCTATTTCAATGCCAATTAATAAGAAGATTTACGATAATGTAATTATCAACCAAGCGTTGAATCTGAAAGAATTAACAGATATTCTGACCAGGATTATCCATAATGAGAAAAAAAAGAATACTGACACTGAACCAGACCTATCATTGACAAATTATCATAAAGTACTAGTAATCATCAATGGGATTGATATCATGTATCAAAATAGTAGTATGTCAGATACAAAACAGGCACACAATCAGTTGAATATCAGTCTGCTGCGGTTACGTCAATGTTCAAACTCCAGTGATAGGTTCTTCAAAACAGTTATATTATCAAGAGGTGCACTTAATAATAGTGTTCAATCATCCCATTCACAAAAAAGATCAAGGTACGAAGGAAATTCTATATATCAATTTATATCAAAATTTTATGCTGATTATAGCTTATAAGAAATGAGATGAGATTGAAAATTTCAGTTCATAGAATTAGACTGGACATACATCCTTACACCCATAAAATTTGGACGTTTTTTTAAGTCGCTTTTTTTTCTGAAAATTTGAATGATATTATATTTTTTGGCATCGCGAAGAAAACAAATCGGAAAAATGATTTCGCATAGTTAATTATGGGAATTTTATTAATGGTGAAGAACTACGTAACGAATGCACGGTTTCTCTGATGGACTCTGTGAATGCACGGAAATTTCATCTAAGTAATGAGTACTGTGAGAAACTTAGTGAAACTTTTCATTCGTAACGAACGCAATGAATGCCTAATAGTAACGACAATAATAGCAAAACAATCTAATATTGCTTGAACTAGTAGTATATGTCGATAGTAACGTTATATAATAATAAAGTTATATATTAAATAGTAGTTAAATTTTTCTATTCAATTAAGTGAATTGTACAAGAAACCAACAAGAATCGATATGTCTACTTTTGAACCAGTTGTTGTTATTGACGGTATGTTTTAATGATGGAATTACTAAGGAGAGTATATGTTATAACTGTATAAGATAATAATTGAGATGGATGGATACAAGAGAATATAATGATCTATGTTAATGATATAACACGAAGCAGAAGATACCAAGCTACTTAATGAAAGAATATGCGGAATATCATAAATGCAAAAAATGTCAGGAAAGAACTCGAGACCTGATATCCTAAATGAATATAACTAATAGAAATTACAAAAATGAAACGAATGCAAAGAGGTTACTTTTATTGTTGCAATAGAAGATATTATCATTTTAAGATGAACAAGCATAATACTCCCGATTTAACAAAATTTACGTGAATTTATTTACTAACAAATATTGTAACTATTGTAATCTATCTTTTATGATAATCATGTTTTCATGATATTACGTAACTGATTCTACAATATACATTTTTATACAGGTAAGGGTCACTTATTAGGTCGTTTAGCTTCCGTTGTTGCTAAGCAACTATTAAACGGTCAAAAGATCGTTGTTGTCAGAGCTGAATCTCTAAATGTCTCTGGTGAATTCTTCAGAAACAAGTTAAAGTACCACGATTACTTAAGAAAGGCTACTGCATACAACAAGACCCACGGTCCATTCCATTTCAGAGCCCCATCTAGAATCTTCTACAAGGCTGTCAGAGGTATGATCCAACACAAGACTGCTCGTGGTAAGGCTGCTCTAGAAAGATTAAAGGTCTTCGAAGGTATCCCACCTCCATATGACAAGAAGAAGAGAGTTGTTGTTCCAAATGCTCTAAGAGTTCTAAGATTAAAGCCAGGTAGAAAATACACTACTTTATCCAAGTTATCTTCTGCTGTCGGTTGGAAATACGAAGATGTTGTCGCTAAGCTTGAAGCTAAGAGAAAGGTCAGCTCTGCTGAATACTACGCCAAGAAGAGAGCTTTCAACAAGAAGGTCACTGCTGCTAACACTGCTGCTGCTGAATCTGATGTTGCTAAGCAATTAGCTGCTTTAGGTTACTAAATGTTATGATTGTTTCTTTTAACATTCATTTTATTCAATAACTTTTTTTCCTAGCACATAATATTATTTTCATCAACATCTCATATCAAGAACAACAAAACTATTAAAAATTGATATATCCCTTCTTTCCAATCAAAATTATTAGTTTATAATAGCTGTCAATTTCTGTTGATCGCTATTTGTTTATAATTTTTGAAAGGAAGATATGTACAACATATAAAAAAAATATAAAGAATATAATTTCACACACTCATTTCAATAAACGATACAATAACGTATTTAACTGACCGTATATTTATGTTCGATTAATTGTACATTTATATTTAACGAAATATAGATTTGTTGTAATATTTTACAAATGGATAGATTATATACTAAGGTAAGACTTGAATATTCATGTTATTTTATTATTTACATAATTGAAATGTCTATCTAATGTTATATTTTCATAATCATTCATAAATAACTTTTCATTGCTTCATAAATTGTGAAAGTGATACAAGTAGTTGGAACAGCTTTGAAAAGATTTGTTGCTAAACCATTATATAAACCTTTTATACCCTTCTGTTTAAAGATTGTCGTTGCTAGATTTACAGTTGTCATTTTACTATTAGTATGAATCATATTAGTACTTTGTAAATTTGATTTTAATAATTGTAAGGGATAAACTGATGAAGTTGATATCATTTTACTAATTGATGTAATTATAATTGTGTCCTTTGTTGATAATCTTTCAGAAATTTCATTATTATTTTGAACCTTTTTCTGTTTCAAAGTATCATAGATCATAAAATATATTGCACCTTGAGATACACCTAATATCGATGGAGTTAGACCCTTTAACAACGATTTGTAACCTTCTCTTGTTATTAAAGATTTAAATGTACTTGTAATTGAATCATATGATTTATTAAAAGAATATTTATTAGTTGACATAATCCTTGTTTTTAGTACCCATATTGGATTTGTTATTATAGAGGTAAAGATACCTGCTAAACCACCAGAAAATAAATATGTCATTGAATTATCCCAATCGTTGCTATTTGTAGATGTTCCAATTATTGTTTTGAACGATTTATATGATGCGAAATATAATGCCCATGCTATTGAATTACCTAGTACGTTAATTGTCAATCCTCTATATAAACCATTAATCAATAAATGATTTCCACCTGGTGTGGTAATATTCCGTATAACATGTTTATATTTCTGTAAATTATTTTGAGTAGATGAATTTGTTTTGTCTGTTGATAATAGTTGTAACCTTAATTTAATTAAATCTAATGGATGTACTACTATTGAGGTTATTGAACCTGCAGTTAAACCTGAAATAATCTCTTTTTGTAAAATGGTGAACTCCTTATTATCACTATTCATATTCTTATCATCTTGACCCATTATCTAGATGTGAGTGATTTATGTAGTATTAAGTTCGGTATTTGCAATTATATATGTAAACTTCTGACATGTTACAATAAATAATAATCAGTTAAGAAGTAAAAACATAAACAATATGACTAAGAAAAAAACGAAGAAAGAAAGTTGGCCTGTGGTTACGAACATAATACACTATTATATATTACAGTATAATATGAAATATTACTCAGAAGCATACAATTACAGAAGATAGAACTAATGCAAGATGATTTTTTTTATGTCAGAAATAAATGTTGTTATAGTGGTTTCCTATTGAACTAGTACTTAAACTAGCCCATCAATACGATAACGCAGTATTTATGTTCATCATGTAAAAATAAAAAAAGAGTGGTACGAAGTATACGAGTAGTATAAATGCTGTAAATCGAGGATAACATTATTATGCCCGACTGGAATAAGCTTTATTCCATGGCATAAGTTCAGTCTATCATTATAGAACGACTGATACCTGATCAATTACTTTACAAAAATTCCGTTCTTAACTAGTAATTAAATAAAAGACTTCCAATTATGCTTCCTGAACCACATGTATTTAAATATCCATTACCTTGTCTCTCTTTTATATCACTGAATAGGATAGAAGATACAAAATTTCATCGAACAGAAGCAGGTCATTTTCCGTCCCAAACGATATTCCACACTTTCGATTAGGGCTTGGTATGTTTTTCTACTTCCCGTATAACACGATATTCGTACAATATTCTATCGCTTTGCACGGCATGTAATTAAATCACTTAAAACGGGAATTTCTCTGTCTTCTGCACCGCTTTGTGCGCGTGGGAGTGGCCCCACGGCTGCTGTCATCCACCGAGAAAAATACGCACAGATACCACCGCAGTAACCCCCATTGGCGCCCCACGGCTTCTCCGAGTCCTATTATTATGGCACTGCGGAGTTTTCATTGTTGCCCGCGTCGCAGTTGACGCATCCCAACTGCGGGATAATTCATGTGGCACGGAACCCCCGTGGTGCTGTACGGTACAGAGATGATGCCGTGTAGCAGCAGCAAAACTAGTGCGCGTTTACGTTACGTTAACAGAAGTCTGAAATTTCAATTATCAAATTGCTTTACATTTCAAAGAGCTTATTCAAATTTGGCCCGGCCTGTCTGACTAGCTATTGAACTCTGTCCCCCCCTTCCTGCATTGAAATTCTTCAGCATTGCTGAGCAACTTATCTGTAAAACTTCACAATTTATCTATAAACAATCTGGAATCTATAACTTCCCATTATTTAACAACTCTATATTTTAACAACTGATTTTGCTGTTTTCTTTAACAACTGTTACAGTTATACGTCTTTGTAACCAAGGTATACGGCATCGATTTTAATAAAACTATGAGTGTAATATCTAAAACTATATCAAATTCAAGTACAAGTACAAATGAACATCCATTATGGTCATCATCACATTCCAGATTAAATTCTTTCTCAGGAGATAAAGATGCAGGGGCATCCTTAATATTTGAAAGAAATGTTGAGGATCCTAATTTTTTATCACAAGGTTCAAGACCTGTCTCTAGACCTGTCTCAAGAGCAATGTCAAGATCTGTCTCAAGAAATATATCAAGACCATTATCTAGACAGCCAAGTCAAGCAACAATTTCAACAAATCAAAATATATCAAATAATGTCACAAATTATACTAATACAAATATTATACACAAACCTATGCCAACTAAAAGAAATTCATCATTTTCATTCTCTACCCAATCTAATGATTTAAGGAGATATAGTACAAATCCAAATAATAATAATAATAATTACAATAATAATTTTTCAAATAATGTTAGTAATGTAACAAGTTCACAAATTAGACGTGTTAAGACAGGTAATCCACAATTATATTCACAATCTTATAATAATTCAAGTGTCACTAATTGTAACTGTAATAACAATAACAGCTCAACTAATGACAGCAATTATTTACATACTTTGGAGAATTTTGTTCCTCCCGCATTGGATGAAAGTTGTTCAATTGTAACAGATGCTAATACAAAATTAGATGATGTAGACATGATTTATTCAAAGAGACCATCAACTTTTGGTTTAGATATGGCATTAGGTAGAACCAGATCATCTTCAACAGCAACGCCAAGAGCGCAATCTACCCATGACTTAAGATTAAATTCACCAAATTTATCATCAAGACAAACATCAAATGAATTTGCATCCTCTCCATCGCCAAGTTCAAGATTATTAAGATTTTATTCATATGTTGACATGTTATCTGATGAAAATTTACAACAACAAGAACAGATGCAGCTGCAATCACAGGCACAACAAGAACAACAGGCACAGCAGATACAACACAGACCGGATTTAATATCTCATTATTCATATAGTAATGATAATGCAACAGATTCATTTAAGAAGAGGCCTGAAGAGAATAGAATTTCAACTTCACCGACACAAATATCAGATAATTCAATATCGGGTTCATCATCGTCGTCATTTTTCATTAATACATTTATGAGAAATAAAAAAAATGAACATGGCTCAAATAATGGTCAACATTCTAAAAAACATCAATTAAAGAATAAACCTAGTGGTACATTACAATCATTAAGATCAAAATTTCATTTACATTCGGAAAATAGTAGTAGTAGTCAGGATGAAGGAGAAGAGGAAGATGATGAAGAAAAGTATGGTAATGCTCGTGAAAAATCACCAAAGAGTATTGAACCAGCAACTGTAAAACAAGATATGTTGTACCCTGATAATAATGATGTCGCTACTATTATAAGTAATAATAGTAATGACAATAATGACAAGAATCAGTTTGTTTCTGATTTTAATTATGACGATTTAAATGATGATGATAGATTACAAAAGGAGAAAGTTAGTGATATTTTAAGAAGAAGAGTTACCGAACAATCTACACCATTTAATAATAATAACCAACAAGGTCACGGTTACTTAGATGATGGTTCAGATCCTGTGACAAAATAAACAAATAGAAAAATAAGAAACTTTGATAAATATTCATTTATATAATACTTAGAGAATAACAATACTCTTAATAAAATAACGTTTTATTTTTTAAAGATAAAGAAGAATATATAAGAAAAAAAATTAAATAAGATATGTGTACTTACGAACAATATTTTTTTTTAATTCATTTAGTTGAAACTTGATTTGATGCCATCTTGTTACCCATTTGATCAAAATCTTTCATTGCTTTATCATATTCTTGTTTAGCTAAATCATAATTTTTCACAGCGTTATCATGAATTAAAGTTTGATTTTCTGATTGTTTTGACCACCATGAGCCTTGGGATTGTTTTAAATCCTTTTCTGCCTCATTTAATTTTCTGATGACTTCATCTAAATGATTTGATGTGCTATCTTTCAAATTATTCATTGAATTTTGTAAATCTTTTAATTCTTCTCTTGAAAATTCTTCAGCAGATTCACCCCAACCTCTTAATCCACTTGCTGCATTTTCTGCCATTTTTTGTTCTGATGAAGCTAATTCATTATTAAATGTAAACCAACCATTTTTAGTAATTTTACGTAATTCATCCAATCGATGCTGTGCTTGGGATGGATCATTTGAAAGATGTAAATTTGCTTCAATTTCTTCTTGCCCTAATTGTTGCGCAGTTTCTCCCCACCCGTAGACACTTTGGCCGGCAACAACATCAGGATTAACTTGTTTCTGTTTTCGATTTTCTGGTGTAATCGAATCTGTTAATCTATTGAAGTCTCCACCTTTGTAGGAATTGAACTGTTTTGAAATTTCATCTAATTTGTTACGTTTCTGTGAAAGTTGATCTTCCAATGATTTCAGCTCACCTTCAAGACTTGTTGAATCCATTGATTGTTTAATCTTATTGGTTAGATCTGTATATTTTCTATGGATGACATCATATTCATTAATAGCTACTGCTTTCTGTTTTTCAATATCACTGAAACCTTTATTGAAGATTGTCTTGTTTGTAGAAGAATCCGTAGAATCTATGGACATTACATCTGATCCACGTCTTGCTCCGTCTACAGTAGATGGACTTGACCATGTAAATACAGACCATATAGCTGCAGTATCATCTTTGATACCGTTAGATAAATTATCATACCAGTTACCTTTACCTGACATAATGAAGTGTGCGAATATATATATATTTGTTTATTTGTTTGTCTGTTCCAAATGTAAACAGAGAATATGGAAATACTAAGGAAAGAGTAGAGGGGAGTACAGTGAAAATCTGCGTTCTTATATATCTAAATATTTCATAAGACGGATTTACCTCCAGCGTGTCTCCCTTAATGACAATAGCATAAAACAGCCCGGGAGGAGTGGGGGAAAGTGGTGTGGGATACACCATGTTGCGCTGAATATAATTTGTTGAGCAAGCAACTGAGAATAGCAAGTAACAACCAGTAACAACAGCAACAATGAGCCCTATTTCAGACGAAACGTGAATTAAACGGATTTTCAAAACCAACAGACAAGACGTTGCGATCAATAATAATAATAATGACGATAATAATGATGATAATTGTAATAAGGGGCATATGATTACTAAGTCTGCGCAGAGTACCCCTAATACGGTATGATTAAATTTATATCCTCTCCGATTAATTTCATTTATTGATACATTGTGCCTTTATCCCAACTTCTTGTTTGTCTGCAGTTTTCAATCTTATTGGACTGTCACTACTGTTACTGTTGCCCTCTTTGTATAACAGAAGATATTCAACGATTTGTGTCGTGCGTCCGTCCGTCCGACATCGTGTACTGTGTGTTACGTAATTACGTGTGTACGTGCGCTACTTATCAAATATTCATTGATTTGTTCGGCCGATCGGAGATTCTTCTTTATTTTTAGTTTCTGCTCACAAAAATACATCGTGTTGTACGGCGCTCGGTTCAATGGAGTCAAAATGATCGATTAGTTAATGAGCTACAGAATTACAAGAGGTTTGGGTTTTCTGAATGTTTTTCCGAAAACATGTGTCGTTATGTACGAACTTGGAAACTATCAAATCCCAATTCACAATGCTTCTTTCAGTTGCGACAGCCGATCTGAAAATTTAACGAGTGTTCCCTGTATGACACATGGATAGTATCGAGATGCCTCATCATTTTCAACAATTGTATTAAAAAGAATACATATATACAGTTGTTACAAATTACATTTTTACTATTTTTACTAGTCAATTGATACTCACAGACCAACCACTAACAATATAATGAAATTGCTGTCGTTAGAAAATCCATTAATTCCAATTAATTACGATTTAAAATTTATAATCGATCCATCAAGTAATAACTTTAATGGTATCGCCAAAATTACATTAAAGGTAAATGATACTATTACCTCTTTCAATAAATTTAAATTGCATGGCAAAGATTTATTAATTAAATCTGCTAAGTTAAATGATTCAATTGACTTATCAGTAACTAATTTACCTGATCAACAACAGATTTTATTCGAATCAAAGGATTCTATACAAAAAGAAGATACTTATACTCTAATTATTGAATATACCGGTAAAATTAATGATGTTAAGACACCAAGAGACAAAACAATTGGTTTATTTAAATCAAATTTCATGAAACAAAATGAGGGTGCAACAGCAAATAATTATATTTTCGCCACTCATTGTCAACCTTCTTTTGCTAGATTACTATTTCCTTGCATCGATGAACCAGCTATTAAAACTCAGTTCAATTTATCTATTGAAGCTCCATCAATTTATAAAATTGTCTCTGTATCAAAACAAGATCAAAAACAAACAATTAGTGATACTACATCATTAACCACGTTCGAAACGACAACTTTAATACCAACTTCATTATTTGGTTTTGCATTAGGTGATTTAGAAGAAATTCATATAGATTTACCGATGGATAACGGCATAATGTTACCTATTCACATTTATTCCCCATTGAACGTAACCCAAGCTACTTATACTCTAGATATTGTTCAAAAATATTTACCGTTGATACAAAATTTCTTTAAATCTAAATTTCCTTCAAATAAATTAGATTTCGTATTATTACCATTCTTAAATGATATGGTAATGGAGAATTTTACAATGATTACCGTTCAAATGGATTTCTTATTATTTAATTCTTCAAGTTTAACCAACCCTGCGATTAGAAATCAAACCACCCAATTAGTTGTTCATGAATTAGTTCATCAATGGATAGGTAACTATGTTTCATTCAATTCATGGGAATATTTACCATTTAATGAATCATTCGCCACATTCTTAGCTTATTATTTGATCTCAAAGAATGATCCAGATAATAACATTTGGGAATCCGATAATTATTTACAAACTGAACTAGCTACTACAATCATCCAGGATTCTGATTTACCAAACTCGAAAAGTATTCATGACATGTATCATTCTCGTGAAAAACAAAGATCACTAACTGATATAATTACTACCAATGACATCTTTGATCCAATCTCATATCAAAAGGGGATTGCTATGTTAAGATCATTACAATTAACAATCGGTGAAGATTTATTCTCAAATGCCATCGGGGAAATCTTTAATGACACCGCTTCGTTTCATAATGTTCCAATTAAACCAATGGACATATTTCATAAGATGGGACAAATTTTAAAATCTGAGAATATTACTAATTTTGTAAGTTCTTGGACAAGATTACCAGGTTTACCAATCGTATCTGTTGAAACTATAAGAAATGAAACAACAAAGACTTTAGAAAGTACATTGACTCAACATAGATTTTATTCAGATGATAATATTGATCCAGAGTTCAAACAAGAATCTATTGAAGATGTTCCATACCATATTGCTTTATTGACTCAATTACCAGGTAAGGTTAAGGATACCAAAAATACATTAATGACTGATAGATCATTAAAATTAGGTTACTTGATAACTTTATTAAATAGTAACGCCCAGGGTTATTATCGTGTCTCATACGATACCCAAGAATGTTATGACGAAATTTGTAAAGAATTGACACTAGGTAACATTGATGATATTTCATTATTGAAAATTTTACAAGATTTATCATTTTTCATCGGTAATAAATTTTTCCAAAGATCAATTCATATTAGTGGTCTCCTACAAATTTTAAATCATATTGCTTCATCACCAAAGGATGTTACTTTAAATACAATTAATCTTTGGAAATCTATATGCGAAGGCTTATCCATTTTGCAAACTATTGTTCAAGCTGCTGTAGTCCATAACAGAAGAGCAATAATTAACAAGATTACAAAATTGGCTATGAAATTATCTGAAAAGGTCCCTGATTGGTCTGTAGAAGCATTATCACAAATTGATAACATCTATGAATTAAATACAATTTCGAAAATGATTGCATTGACAAGTACAAATACCGTAACACAACTATTATGTCAAAATTTGTTTAAACATATCAGACAAGGTCCAAATAATTCAATTCCAATCGAATTAGTCAGTAGTATATATATGACAATTAGTTATCAAATGACAAATGTTAAAGATTGGAAAAAACTTTATGAATTAGTAAAATCATCATCGGGGATCGCTTCACATATCATTGATCATAGTTCTACTTCAGATAATGAAAAATTCATTACTTTACAAAATTTAGCTATCACTAATTTAGGGTTCGTTACCACCGAAGAGTTGATCACTAAATTATTGAATTTCATCGATACTAATATTGCTGCCTCAGGTATCGAAAATGCATTCATTGGTGTCAATTATAACGCACAAGTAATCATCAACAAAAAGGATAATCTGAAGGTAAGAGATGCCGTGTGGAAATGGTTCAAATTACATTATAATGTGTGGAAGAAAAATTTAGCTAATGATGCTGGTGGTCAAGAAAAATTGGAAAAGATTACATTTATGGTTCTACAAATGTTTGTTGAATCAGGAAAATTGATTGAAAAATATGAGAATTTCGAAGATATTAAACCTGTTTGGGAGTCATTACAACACGAAGATCGTGCAAATATCACAATTATCTCGGGACTTTCCAAATAATTTAGGAATCACAACTTATATATAAATATTTTAAATACGTAAGATGTATATATCACTCACGATTTAAAAGTTTATCATTGATATATTATTATGAGTATTATGGGCCAGTGAAATGTCCGTAGCCACATGATATACAACAAGTACGAAATTTTGTTGGCGGAGCTTTCAATTGTCAACAAACCACGTATACGAGCATAACATTGATCCATAGAGTTACATATAAATAGAAATACTATGAAATTCTTAATATTTCTTTGAATATCTCTTGTTCGTGATCAATAAGATAAATACTCACAACCCACTAAGCTGAAATGGATAGAATAAAGGAAAAGATTGCTACTTACAAAGCTGAAGCTGAATCATGGCAGGAGAAGTATGATGAAATAAAAGAACAAATGAAACAATTAGAACAAGATAATATCGATAAAGAAAATGAAATTAAATCATTGAATGTTAAGAATGAACAATTAGATTCTCAAGTTGAAAATTTAGAGACCGAATTAACCGACCTGAAACGTGTTGCTGAAGATTCTACAAATTTGCAAGCTCACAACGAGTCCTTTAATAAAAAGAATGAAGAATTGGAAACCAACTTAGAGGAAACTGATACAAAATTAAAGGAAACCATGGAAGCCTTAAGAGAAACTGATCTTAATGCTGAAACGTTACAAAGAAGAGTTCTTGCTTTAGAAGAAGAAAATAGCACTCTAGAAGAGAAAAATGAAGAATTATCAACTAAATACAATGAAGCTAAACAGGAATTGGATGAAATTGCTGCATCATTGGAAAATTTATGAGTGAAAACGGCCTCATGAAAAACCGTATGAATAAATCCTTATTACATAAATTATCTGCTGAATCAATATTAATATTGAAGAATTCAATGAAAGATAAAAAACTATTATTGAATAATACTCGTAAAAAAAATAGTTCAAACTGTTTTAAGATATGTGTTATCTTAATATCAATAATTATTACAATATTATATGTGTATATAGCTTATTCATAAGTACCCCCACATACATTCATCCGATAAACATCATTAAGAAGGTTAGAACATTGTTATAGTAAAAAATATTACTCGGAACTGTAATATACGCAAAATATATCCTTACTAAAATGTACTAACACATTAACATGTCTTTTCACGACGACGTCTTTAAAATTATACTGGCTTTCTTCTTGATTAAATTTCGTTTACTTAGTCATTTGAACCCCTTTTTCAATGTCACTGAAAAATCTTATAACCAATTAATAAATATTAAACATTTTAAAAGCACAATGATGTCGAAACAACGAGTCAGCCAAAGCTAATGAATAAATGGATTAAGAAGTGGCTCCAAGTTTACCTAAAATGTTACATAAATCTAATACTTTTTCATAGAAATGTTTACCCCAAGGCAACCTTTGATCTAACAACATTTCAAGGGTTTAATCTTCCACAATATATGCCAATAAACAGAAATGAAAAAGTACAAGCGTATATTGAAGAATTAATTATCGATCTAATAGGTAAATTGAATCACATCTACAGGGTAGGAATATGTATTATAGATATCAAGAATGGTTTTTGTATAGAAAAATACGTACTAGATTTTGGCGATTTTAAACATTATACTGATAGCGTCGAGGAAGATCGAGTAAGTTCAATGTTAGCTGAAACAGATGTCTTTGATGAATTTAGATCAAGTCTCAACAGTCTTTTATCCAAATTAGAAAAGATGGATAATATTAAGAATGGTGCTGTGACTTTTGAAATTGTGATTAATACATTGGAAATGAATCTAGGTCATGGAATTGTGGACACAATGATTGATAAAGAAGCCGACCAAACATTACAATTCGAAAGAGATACAAACTGGACCAAAATGAAAGAAGACGAAAATCTCCCTGATCCGCAACCAAAGGATATGTCTAGATTAGAAGACGACCATATAATAGTGAACCAAGCGGAAACTCTGTCTCAATTTAGAAAACCAAAGATTAGAATGTCTTCTTTAATTGGTTGTGACATTAATCCATTTATTATCCACAGTTACATTGAGAAGTTAGTTCTACCTGAGAATTGTTTCAACGACGTTTATGTAGATCAGTCCATAATGTCATCTTTATAGACAAAATAATATTTTATCTTGTACAATATCATTCACATCTTAATGTTATCAGTTTATTGTTTATTTTTAGAATAATTAATTATACACTTAAAAAAAAAGAAAACTATATAAGAGTAATATATACTTCCTTATTATCTTTCTGTTTTCCAAATTTTAGCTTTTTGTCCATGGGGTTACTTCTATTGGTGTCTATCCTCAATAAAAGAATGCATTATCGAATTAGGTATCATATCATCTCAGGTACTTGTCCCTCAATATCATTAGCTTGACCTATATTCACATTACCTTCGCTCATAAGATTAACAAATCTTTTCTTGCTCGGTTTCCTATTCGGTTCATTACTATGAACCCATTTATAATCATCACCTCTCTTAATAGGTACGAAATCGTCGTTCGAAGAGTTTGATTCAGAACCAAAGGATTTAGAGTTAGGTATACCGGCTTCTGTATCTATTTCACCTGTTGTGACTGTGCGTTCGGTTAATGGCGACAACGTGTTTCTATTAGTAGTAATAGGTTCAGCTCCTATTCCAAATACCGAATCTCTTAAACCTAATGATGACTTTCTTGGATCTTTCTTCATAGGTTCATCCTCTTTAATAGATGTGTTAAACAAATCTGCTGTTGTAACTGTATTTAAAGTGGCTGTACTTTGTCTATTATTATTCATTACACCATTAGAACTGTATCTCCAAGATTTACCGTTAGCAGGTTCTGAATCCATGTAAAACGATGATGATCTATCATAAGGATTGAAGAATGCGGATGATTTTCTATTGTTTGTGTTATCAGGCTGTTCAGAAAGCAAATTCTCCCTACTTTGTGATTCAAATACATTGCCACCGGAGGACAGGTCATTAGTTGTATGATGATCCATCTTTTCTTCCCTGACTGATGACAAATCAGAACCAGATTGAGATTCATCATCACCTAGGAACGGATTATGCATTGCAGTAATCGTCCCTGGAGATTTTGGGTCTGTGCTACTCGGTGGAATCCCTCTCTTTTCTAAATCATTATCCGAGTTTGCAATGTTGTTATCACTATCAGATCTTCTGCGTCTCCATAATACGAATAACAATATTAATAATGCACCGATTACAACTACTGGGATGACAACACCACAAGCGATTGCAACAGTCTTTTTATTACTAGAGTGAGATTTATTTTGGGTGGTTATCGCAGTTGTTGCCGCTGCTGATGTAGATATTGATGTAGATGAGATTGACGTAGAGCTATGAGAAGTTTGAGTACTTGAAACAAAACTTGTAGATGATGAAGATGAGTGCGACATGGTAGTATTAGTGTAATTATGATGCGTTGTATTCTGTAACACCTTTGACATACCAATAATTTGGAAATCTAATTCTTGTGATTGGGAACCTAATTCTGCATGTAGACCAACATTTAAGGATTGGAAATCGCTTGGGACATTACCGTACATTGTTAAATTTGAAGATTGGAAATTTAACCAACTGTGTGACTCTGTTGAATTTGGATAAACTATAGAAACTGTTGTATTTTCATAAGATGTGAATTGTGAAGGTAAGAAGTTGTATTGAAACCATTCACCACGAGTTGCATTGATATTTGGTAATGAACCAGTTGCAAATAAATCCTTTGTAGATAAGACTTCAAAATTTAAATAAACTACATCACCATAATTATCATAGATTGCAACTGAGAAATTACTGCTTGTAGTTTGATTATCTATTGTACCAGATAAAGTATCGTTATTTAAAGCTACCCAAGATGGAGCATTTTGCAAAACCATGCTGGCCAAATTCGTTGAAGTGATATCATAACCATCAAAATAAACATAATTTAAAGGTAATGGGTATGTAAAAGATCCAGATTCAGTGACATTAATTAAAATTGTATTTTGAACTGAGGTAGTCAATTGATGAGCACCGATTACTAATTGAAATGGAATTTCAACACCCGAATAACCATCAATATCTGTCGCAATTAAAGTAAATTCAAAGAATGACTCAGGTGCAATCGCAGAATTAACTGTTGGGGCAGTACCACTAAATTTTAGAGTATTAGAATCAAAAAATAACCAACTTGGCAATGGGGCATTGTATTCTGCTGAACGACCATAATATGATGTAATTTCTTGCTCATTGGTGAATGAAGATCTATCAAATGTCACATTGAAAATTTCATTCGGAGTTAAAATCAAAGCGTCTTTACCATTCGTATTACCATAATTTTTCAATAGCGCTATAAGATTGAAATTATCAGCTACCGCAATACTTGAGGTTGAAGTTACAACCAATGCATAAGTTTCGTTCAGGGAAGAATTATCTGAAGTGTCTGTACCTTCAAGAATGAAATTGAAGTATTGAATATTATTAGTAGCACCGTCAACAAATGAACTTGGTGGGCTACCGGAAAACGTACGTGAACCAGAATCGAATGATAACCAAGTAGGTAGATTATAAGCATTATATGCAATTTGTGTGGTTTTATCGACTGTAGATTTATATGTATCATTTGAAATTGTGAATGTGAATTGTTCATCGACTCTACCAACAGGAGGTAACTGTTTACTAACTGGGTACGCCTCATATGGAGTGGCACTTACTTGTGTAATGAGTCCAAAATGTACCAATAGCCATACTACTACCGTAGAAGTAGCTATGAGACTTAACATGTTTTATTATTATGTATCTTCTTGTCGTATTGCTAGCCTAGATTATTCTCTATTTGATATATGATGTAACTTTAATAGCTTTCTGAATATGAACTGTTTAATGAATAAATTCACCTTGGTAAAATGAAAAAGTAGCTGTCGAAAGACATTAAATTTAAAGCAAATTTAGATATAACGTGTAAATGCTTTTCTTTTATTTAAATCTTTTGGTGCCCCAGAAGTAGTTAATAGTAATCAAGTTTTTTTTAGTTCAGACGATTCCAATTTCTGACTAGTCACCTAAGGAACGTCAAGACATTTCAAGTAGTTGGCAATTAAGGTCTTAGCCATATTCTGATATCAGATGCGAAATGTATATCCGTTTTAGGTAATCTAATTCATTGAATAAGATACAGAATATACCGTAAAGTATACAACAAATTTTTCAATTGCATACAAATTTAACTTAATAATAGAACAATAGAAGAACATATATTCTAAATTAACCTTTAACTTGGGGAGTTTCTAAAGATTACTTGATTAACGTCTGTCGATGGGCTCACCAAAGTGAAAAATTATATTTCAACATGGATAAACGCCAAATGTCAGTTCTGTGGAGTTTTCATGCCGGGAACAAAAAATATTTGGGCGATAACGCGAAAAAGCTCTTTTCTTTAAAATAAATTTATTTCTGGACGCGATTCTCTGCAGAAATTGGCGAACAATTAGCTATTAGTGGCAGTCTGCATAGGTCTCTCCGCCATGTTTCTTATGATGGTCGCCAAATATAGAACAACAACGGATACAGAATGAATAAAGTTTTTGATGAAACATGTAACTACAAGTTTTCAACATTTCGTGTCTTTTACAATGACGTCTCTCTAAATGGAGTTACATGCGTTCCAGTTTTTGACAAATTCGGAATATTACTATTAGATATATCCAGAACAAGAGACTCAAGGATGCATAATGTTCTGGAGAAATGAAGAATAATTTATATGTTATACGGTGATCCTTTGAGTTTATTGCCAATAAAGTTTTGTATTAAGAGTAGCAATTTCTGTAAACCATTGTAGATATGCAGCATTTGATGCATCTATTACGAATAAATTTGAAATTAATTATAATAAAATAATGGAAGATTTTAAGGAACACGATGAAACAGTTATTGTTCCAAATTTTTAAGCAATGTAAGCTGTTTTGGGAAATATAGTGTTGAATTACTATGTGATCAATTATGTTTCATCAATAGCTTCTGCAGGAATTTAAGATTAAAATTCAATTTAGAATAATGGAAAGAATGTTCAACAGAACATCCCTGGAATTGGTTTTTATGTAAATCATCTAGAAAGATTATTATGTTGCTATTATTTTATTAATGTTATATGCTTATATCGTATTTATTACTTACATTTGTTGTCTGTTAGCAGTTCTTGGCTTAGCACGGATAATATTATCAACTCTTAATAATACTTCAGCAGCTTCAGAAGCAGAACTAACAACAGCTCTCTTTAACTTGTAACTCTCTATTATACCTAACTCACTCATATCACCAATAATACCTTGATTCAAATCAAGACCGGCAGTAGATATACCATTGTAAATACTGGATCTTAATTTAGAAACCAATTCACTACTATCGTAACCGGCATTGTCAGCCAAAATAGTTGGCAATTGTCTTAATGCACGGGCAAAGGATTCGACAGCTAACGATTTCTTACCATCGACATTTTGGGCAGCTGTATCCACAGCTTTAGACATTAACATTTCAGCGCAACCACCACCTAATACCGTTCTTGTTTCCTTTGTAGTTTGAGATAAGACAGATAATGCATCATGTAAAGATCTTTCTGCTTCATCCAATAATTGATCTGTAGCACCTCTCAAGATAATTGTACAAGCAGCACCTGCTTTACAACCGTTGAATTTGGTGTATGTACCTTCACCAATCATAATTTCTTCAATAGACTCACATTCACCTAATTTACATTTTTCTGGATTATCAAAAGTGGAGACAACTTCACCACCAGTAGCTAATGCTAATCTTTCGACACCTTCAAAATCAGCATGTTCAATGGAATTGATACCATGATCAGTTAATAATTGTTCTGGGTAATCGTAGATCAATTGTCTGTTAATGAAAACGTTAATATTATATTTGGCAATCTTTTCAATCTTAGCCTTCATCTTTTCACGTTCAGCTTTTTCTAATTGAGCTAATTTAGAAGTAGAATCTACTTTAAATTTGGTACCAAAAATTTTAACTTTATCTGTATCTAATGTAGTGTTTGCTATTAAGATTTTAGCATTTTCAATTCTCTTAGGTTGATTATTACCGAATTTCTTTTCTAAGATGAAACCTTCATCTAAGAAAGAATCTGATAATTTACCACCAAGGATTTTGATGATTTGGATATGATCTAGATTAGTTGAACCATTCAATCTTAAGATGGCATTCGTAGCTAATTCTGCGAATTGTTCTTTATCTTGGGACAAAATTTTGGAAGATAACGTAGTCTTGGCGATATGAATTAAATCATTACGGAATTTAGCCTTGTCGTCCTTGTTATCAACCGCAACACTTTCCAAAGCTTTTAATGCCGCGTGAGATGCAATTCTATACCCCTCAATAATAGTTTGTGGATGAATCTTTGATTGCTCAATTAATTTTTCGGCTTCTCTCAATAATTCTGCACTTAAGACAGTAACACTTGTGGTACCATCACCGACTTCATCATCTTGAACTTTACTAATATTAACTAAGACTTTCGCAGCTGGATTATCTAATGGGATAGATTTTAAAATTGTAGCACCATCGTTGGTAACTAAGGATCTATCACTAGACGCACTTTGTAATAATTTATCCATACCCTTTGGACCTAAAGTAGTCTTAACTAAATCACCGACAGCAATTGCACCAACAAAGGCTGACATACGAGCATTTTCTGCTCTTTCTTCAGTAACTTGATCACCAAAAATTTGCACACTCATAGCTGTAATTTGGATGGAAGTGATATATGTAGTTTCTGCTTCCCAGATAATAACAGAATCGATTGTTATATATTCAGGGCTCTCTTGTACCTTGATAGTGATATTTGTTCACTGTTGTTGTAGGTCATTGATATCGCCTTCTGCAAAATTTTTCCACTATTTGTTTTGCCACAGCGTAGTGGTAGTTCATCGACAAAATAAAAATGGGATAGCGAGGGTAACGGTTATTGGAAGAGTAAAAAATTAAATGCGTCGTTTGTATTTTAAATATCTAGTTTATATACATATATATACATAAGTTTAAACAATATTTGGCTGAGTTTCCGACATTGTGTGCACTCATGCATTTGTCTCTTCTTTCAATTATCATAATTATTCGTCTTTCAATGCGGTCTTGCATAATGTTACTGCTTCATTGAAGGTAGTAGCATCATTATTATTCATTAATCTTGAATTAGCTAACTCCTTAAACAAATTGTTACATTGTTCTAAGAATTTTAATGATTCAACAAATTGTTCATCTAAGTTTGGAACCATCTTGTAAGCGTTGAATTCATTAGAGACTAATGACATTGCATCATCTTTAGAATTACCATTATGTAAATATTTTTGTAAGAAAAATTCCCACATTATTGCCATTATAACATTTGGCAAATTCAATTTAAATGGCATCTTTGAGACAATTTCTGATTGCCATTCATAGTTATCATATTTCAATTTATTAAATTCATTAGCAGTTAATGATGAAACAAGAATAGATTCAAACATATCATTCATATTTTCTTTTAGGAATGATAAATGATCTTGGAAGATTAAAGTTTTCTTATCGATCGGACCATGATAATTAGCTGGTTTCTGTTCAACTTGGAATAAAGTTAATACTCTTGTCAATAATAGAATATAGGCAGATTCTTGTGGGTAAGAACCTAAAGTATGATCTGATAAAGCAGAATGAACAGGTGGATTGAATTCTTTACTGATATCCAAAACATTAGATTTTAAAAATATTAATAAAATTAATAAATTTTCTTGATATTTTGCATTAATCTTTAAATTTTTGCTATTAAATTTTAATAAAATTTCACCCCAACGCGTTGGTTTTAAATTTTTTTTGTCAAAATCGTAATCAAAGAATTCTAATTGAACTAAGGATCTTAATAATGTAGTAGACAATAAATCAAAAGAATTATTTAATTTTTTCTCCGCTGGAACAGAATTTGGGAATAAAACATCTGTACTAATGAAATCTTTAGCTAAATCAGATGAATTTGATAATAATTTAACAAAGCTTGAGATTGAAAATTTTAAATCATCATTACCTTGTTTAACGATCAAATGGTTTAATTTATCAAAGATTGATGGGGTAGTTCTATTTAATAAAACAGTATCGTTGTCGTTCGCGAACCAATTAATTTGTTTAATTTGTTTCATTTGGAAATATCTATTAATTGGTTGAGTCAATAAATTCAATTCTTTATTTTTGAAATTCGTAACAGAATCCTTAACTAATTTTCTATATGAATCTGATGAACCACCGCCTAATGGAGCATCCTCTGGGTAGACACCAGTAGTAATTGCATCGAATAGTTTACCTGTAGCTAAACCAATTGATTTATAGAAATAATATTCATTTGGTAATCTTTGAGTAATGAAATCATGAACATCATTTGGTACAGGTAAAGACATATTATGATCTTCATTAGTTTTATCCTTATTGTCTTTATTGGTAACTGAATGTTCAAAATCGTTAATGTAAAGATCGACTTTCCCAGAATCTAACATAACAGGCACATATTTTAAATGAGATATACCTCTTTGATATTGTTCTAAAAATTGTTTAGTCATTGGATCCACTTGGTTATTTAATTGATATAAATAAAAATTTGTACCTGCATTTAAAACCATCTCTAATGCAATTTCAAAGATTTTATTCTTTGGATAAATTTGTAAAGGTGGTAAAGTTGATGGCTGTAAAGTATTACCAACAGCCATTGAAATATCAACAAATTCACGTAATGTTATACCAATCTCTTTCAAAATTCTATTTTTATCAATGTATCTAAAGTCATTATTTGGGAATTCCATACCTAAAATAAATCTATTAACACCACTTAACATTAGACAATCAGTTGGACCATAAATTGAATCAATGTAACCATTTTGATATAAATAAGCTAATTGAGACCAAGCTTGAAATGGAGCAATTTGATAATGGATATCATGTTTAATGAAATAATTAATTAGATCTTGTTGATATCTATCTGAATTGATTGTTGCATGATAGCGGAATGGTTCATTTGGTGATGGTGGTTGATCAATATAATTTGATTGATTAGCTGTTAATAAATTATTCCATTGAGTCCAAGCTTTGTTTCTTTGTGCTAAAGATAATTCTTTATCAGTGGTGTTATTATCTTTGTTGTTGCTATCTGAATTATTATCATTTTTATTTGTTTGTAATTTATCATTTGGTGTAAAATGACCTGAATTTAATAAATTATTTTGTGATAAAGATCCATCAAATATGAAGATTGGTGTAATATTAAATTCCTTAAAGATTTTCAAATCATTTTCAAGGTATAATTTTAATGTATTTGGGAATCCACCAATGGCATCTAAATATTGTTCCTTTTTGACTGTTAGAATTCTTGAAACATAGTGTGTCATATCTATCCCTAATGTGGAATTTTTCAAAGAATCTAATGGATAGGTGCCTACTAAACCACGTTCAAATAAGAACTGTTCTAATGATTTAATAGCCATGTTTGTACTGGAGTATCTCTTGTTAGTTTAATTAGTAGTTTATATCTGAGATGGATACATATATGGATAGAATATTCACAATAATATATATACACACTCGCACTCAGGGTATATATTTACAGACAGTTCCACTCGAAGAGCTTACTTAGTTGAAGAAAGGCAGAGGTATATGAGAGAAGGTATTATTAACTATATGAACTACTTGATAACATACCATTAAACGTGTCACGGTAATAACAACAAACAGGAGAGAGAGACATAAAATGAAACTATTCATTGATTGCTGTCCCCCATTAAGTGACGAAACGAAACAAATTCACAGAACTGCGAAACTGCGAAGTAAGCAAACCGTTATTCACCTCGCTCACCGCGGTAGAAATTAGAAAGGTTCATTTTTCTCGGCTGCAATCTTATTCGCTTATTACGGAAGCTACTGAGAAATCGGCGTACAACTGCCAGAAAATAACAGGAGAAAAGACAAAAAGCAGTGTTCAGGGTAATCCCCAGACAGACTCGAGGTCAAACAAGAGACGAATAGCAGTGATTAACTATACATTGCCATTTGTGGGATAATCTATATACCACTATAGAAATATGTGCATATATTGCAATCACATATTGGCCGTACTATAACGTAGTTGCGATGGTTGAAACAGAGGATAAAATTACTTTATTTGTTCAATGGTATATCACTACATACGGCCCATTGACCCTAGTAATAAATGTACACCTATTACACCTCACAACCAACCAACAAACCATGAGGAAATTCACCTGCTATTGTAATGTAAGAAGACACTTACCTCATTGTACTGGTAGAATATACACCTACTTGATATATATATATATATATACACTCCACTTAGGCTTCGACCTGACACCTGCCGTTATGCTCTTCCGACCGAATGACAGCGCGCTCTCATTTTTCATTTTTCATTTTCCATTTTTCATTTTTCAACCTCGCTGTCTCGCGTCGTTGTTAACGCGTCTATTGCACCGCTCACTGTTTCTGTAAGTGCGTAAAGTACCCTTTATAATTTGCTTGTTGTTATTGTACGTGCATCACACTGGCAGATGGCCCATTTGCTACACGCTGTCAACTGCGCTGTTCTGTGATACAAGTGAAATTTCGATTTTATTGCGTTTACGTGTCCTGTTATTACGTGAATACGTATGCACTTTTTCATCAAGTTTGTATGATATGATATTATATAATATAAACAGTCTACATTTTTATAAATAATTATCAGATCTATATACATCCGTTTGTTTCAATTGAATAATTTGTCTCTTTTATACATATACCAATTGACAAAATACGTATACACGAAATATCGCGAATATGTTACTAGGTAAACTTATTTCTGTATGTTTGACTACTCTGTTAGTTAAAAGTACATTAACATTAGCTGCGACTCGTGAAGATCTAGCTATCAAATCACAAAAGACATCCAACGGTATTATTCAATTAGATGACTACAATTTTAAAGATATCTTAGATGGTCCAAGAGATTTCTATTTAGTTGCATTATTAACCTGTACAGAACCAGGTGTAGGTTGTACAGCATGTTTTGAATTTAATCCAGTCTTCGATATGATCGCCAATTCGTGGTTTCAAGATCATAAAGATGGTCTATCTGGTTTAGATCCATCAAAGGCTCTATATTTCGCTAAAGCAGATTTAGAAGATGCCTCAGCTGTACCAGAAGTTTTCAAATTTTATAATATCGAACGTGTACCAAGACTAATGTTTTTCACACCAGGTGGTTCAATTCATGATTATAACCTATTAAATTTACCACAACAGAAAGCAAATGCAGGTGCTAAAGAATTCATATCAAATTTGAAAATCGCTGTCGGTATTAACGATTATCAAGTTCATGAACCAAAGGATTGGTCTACTATCGTAATTACTTCTATTTCTACTTTTATCATTGTTTACCTACTAAAAAAACAAAGTAAAATCGTTACAAGCGTCATCACTTCAAAGTATATTTGGGCCATTTTATCTTGCTCATTCATTATCTTAATGTCGGGTGGTTATATGTATAATAAAATGAGAGGTACTCCATTAGCTGGTTCAGATGGTAATGGTAACGTCGTATATTTCTGGCCAAATGAATTCCAAAACCAATACGGTATCGAATCTCAAATCGTTTCAGTAATTTATGGTGCTTTATCACTATGTTTCCTTGCATTAGTACTAGGTATTCCATCTTTATCTGATTTCTATAAAGGTTCCGCAAGTGGTGCAATGATTATTACTATCATTTCCGCTGTATTAGTTGTCGTTATCTATGTCTTATTTGCTGGTTTAAGTAATTTATTCGGTATTAAATCTGCAAGATATCCTTTTGAATTAATTAAAATCAGTTCATTATTAGGTTGAGTAGCAGCACTTACTCTATTTTTTTATATACCATATATATACATACACAACTACATACTTTATTTGTAAATCTAAAACAATTTATTATAATAAGAAATATAAACACACATACACCTATATATATATATCATGCTCATTCATCCTCGGACTCGTTCTTCTTGGTTTTCTTACTCTTCTTACGTTTTAACCCTACTGCACCAAAGACACCTTTACCAATTTTACCAATTGTACCAACACCTGTAGATACAACTGTAGTACCGACTTTCAAACCGCTACTTATACCTTTGTTAGCTACATCACCAACCTTCTTTTCACGTTTAGATACACTTAATACATAACGTGGTTCAAATAAAAATGACATATGCAACATACCTCCATCACCACCATCGTCACGTTTAATCGGTAAGTCCATATCCATTGATTCACCGATCTTGATCTGGGACATAGGAATACTAACACGACCAAGAATATCATCTGATGATGCAGCATCCCAATCCATCACTTTAATATTTAATACATCATTATAACGATCCTTAATGACAATTTTACCAGTAGCATTCCACACGGGATTCAAATTCTTTTTCACGATAGGTGTCTCATATAAATGATCCTTAAAATCACCTATATAGAATTTCAAATATGGATCAGAGAAACCATTAGAATCCGATGCCATTAGATTTTCAGCACTCTTCGATATAATTGTTAAATCACCAGAATTTGACATCAAATCACATGCAGGTAAATGATCAACATTCAATGGGAACCACGAGACTTGTATCATTAATTTTGCGGCACCTTCACCACTTAATGTAATAATCGATGGTTTGTTATAACAGTTCTTCAATAATTCAATAGTTGGCAACGAGACTTCACTAGCACAATTCTCAACCCTATTAGCATATTGATTTTTCGTCACACGGAATGTAGTCATGGAATTTTTTAATTCTTTAATGGCAACGTCACCTGTCCAACCATCTCTAATTATTTTAGTATTGATCTTTGGACTATTGAAACGAGAATGTCCATTACCATCGAAAAATGCTTGAACGAAATATCCTGTACCAGGTAATTCACCATTTAATACAGATATAGCAAGCACACCAGATGGGAATTGTAACAACTGTTCTAAGGACATTTGTTTCTTACTTGAATACATACTTGTCAATTCATTAATTTCACTTTCCTCAGCGGTCATTACATCCTTTTCAACAGGTGATAGTTTCTTAATATCGGTAGCAGCTTTCTTATCTTCGAGTTTCTTTCTTCTCTTTTCAATTTTCTCCAGATCTTGAACTTCTTCCAACGTTAAAATTGGTTCAACAGGATAGAAAGACGCATTGTATATCACTTCACCACTTGGTCCATTTTTACCGATTAAACGAACTCTACGATCCTTGTTAGATTCATTAACAACAAATTTACCATCGTTGTCCTCATTAACTAAGTCACTCAAATCAACATCATAGATACCTACACGACGATCCTTATTAGCAGTTTCGACATCCATTACCTCAATAGATACCTTCTGGTTTGGTGATGTAATAGCAACATAAATCGAAAAATTCCAAACAGGGTTAAGTGTCTGCGACTTGTAATCAGTTCTACCTTTAGAGATACCATTAACCAAAATCTTAGCATATGGATCGATAACACCAACTTTTTCTAAATTCTTCAAATTAACAGCCTTCTTCAAATAAATTCTAACCAAACCAATAGGTGGTGTATAAGCAATAGAATTACTACCTAAATCTAATCTAACAGGTTTCCAATATGTAGTAACTTTCAATTTTGCTTTACAATTTGGTAGTGGAATCATTTGTTTACCAACTTCGGTTCTATCAATTAAATCATTCAGATTTTGAACCATCGAAGTAATTATCTCTTCTGTATTACTATCCTTAACAATGAATCTATAGCGAGATTTACGACGATCTGGAATTACCGATTCGTAATCTTGACCGAACTTTTGTATATCAACACTCGTCACTTTTGAAGTAGTCAATACTAACTTTGCATTTAAAAATACTTCAACATAGTATGAACCTTTCTTATTTTGTTCATTTAGACCATGTAATTCTTCAACAACAATCTTAGCAATACCTGTATTTAAATCAGGTAATTCCTCGACTTCACCATTTGGTAACACTTTCTTCTCTAAAGTTGGGAAGAATTTCAAATCGAAATTTAAGCTACCCACAGGTTTTGAATTTCTCAAGAAATTTGCCATCAAGTCAGGTTGAACAGGTTTATCATGCATTGAGTTCAAATTATATTCAATTCTACCCATGATTTTATCCTTAATCATCTCACGTTTGTCATATAGAGTTATTGTTAAAGGATCAGTAAATGAGGAAAGCAACAGGTATAAAGTTTCATCCCAGATTGGATTCAAGGAGTCCCTAACCGTACGTGTCTTACCTACAGATTTACCAGATAAATCAAAGGACAAATATGGATCGACAGAATCATTAATCAAAGTGTTAGCTCTCTTGATATCCTTAGCGTTCTTCAAGGTAATCTCTAGAACACCAACAGATAAGTTGGATTGGGATAATAGTTGTGGAATATTTAATTGAAAGGAGAATGGTGGTAATAACATCGGACCCATATATTTCTTGGCCAATGTATTGATTAAGGTATATAGACCAGGAATTGATAAGATTTCCCAATTGAAAATACTGTCACCAAATAATTTTGCAACAAAATCGATATCAGGAACTTCTAATAATTGAACATTAACAGTTTCCATATGTGGGAAGGGAGTCATTAACTTGAATCTGACTCTAGTTTCAACTTTGAAAGCGATATCTGAAACAGCTACAGGGATAGTAATACCAAACATTTTGGCCTTGACTACAACCTTCTCATTAACATAATTTTTCAATTGCTTGGCAGTCATATCTGAAAGATCATGTGGTGTATACGAAACAGTCCAATCCATGACAACAACATCAGAATCGGTATTTTGAAAAGTTTTAAC
Source organism: Kazachstania sp. M6911 (assembly GCA_037040125.1). NCBI lineage: Eukaryota > Fungi > Ascomycota > Saccharomycetes > Saccharomycetales > Saccharomycetaceae > Kazachstania > Kazachstania sp. M6911. The sequence goes on from JAXQGP010000044.1 coordinate 33,356, forward strand.
TCTATCGATTCTTGGTGGCTTGATACCTAGAGTAAATTTATCTATCCATAATGCTTTAATAAAACCTGGAACAGCTTCATTGGTAGCCAAGACATCATTAACTTGAGTTACAACCATTTGTGAAGCAGTAGGTTCAATAATTGGCCAATATTTATCCAACATATTATTTAACCATTCCATCGATTCATAATCATCTTCAATTTTCTGTACAGTAAATTCCTTTTGAATCAACTCTCTAATGGAGGCTCTATATTTCTTAGCGTTGGTACGATACAGTAGCCCAGTTAATACGATAACGAAAAACACAGGAGCTAAAGAAAATTTGAAATAACCAAAGGTAAATGACAATATGCCTGCAACAAATATAATACCAACAAAATGATACCAATCACCATATAAAGTATCAGGTAAAACATTATTTAGAATTGTCTCTTGATTTAAATCGACTAATTCATCATCTAATGTCAAAGTGTCCTTTTCGACCCAACCTGTCATTTGTTTCCAACCTACGTAAGAAGCATCGACATGAGGCCTAGCAGTAACTTCAGCACCGATATTAGCTTCTTTGGACTCCTCGATATTCGCACTGGTCTTAGTTCTTTTCAATTGTCTGTTTGGAATATTAATAGCCTTATCTGCAGCCGCATCCTCTTCAGTGAATGCAATTGGTTGTTCTTGTTCATTATCTTCATCTTGCGAAACGACTTGTGTACGATCCACTACATCTTTTGGTTCTAAACTAGCTTGTTCCGCAACCATCTTACGTACTGTGTATCTAGTTTATTATAATTGATTATTTATATCAAGTAGAATTATGAAAATATTAAATAATTTTTTTTTCAAATATCCTAACAATTGCCTTACATATATATAAAAGAAAACTACATTGATTTAATTGATTTTCCTTCAATAATATTTCACAGATATCCCTTGTCCCCTTCATCCATTCCTATGCTACGAAAAAGTGAAATTCTTACAACTGGAAGGAAAGGACCTTCGCTCATAATCTTTCAGTTTTCTGCGCATGTTTTTTTGTCACTTGGCATTCTTCCACTCACAAATTTTGACACAGAAGCAAGCCCTAGTTTCATTGTTCTCGCGGGAGTTGCCATCTGCTGTTTGCTCCTTTAAAGGGTGCAGAGAGTAGACCGTAGAATGGTTATGTCGGAATATAGGGTTACGGTTTACCCTTAAAAATAATAAGAGGACTAGCAGTAGATGGCAATCCTGACGTAGGGCTTGATTAGGGGAGAATGTGTCGCAAATGAATTAATGAACCAATGGGACTGAAATATCTTATATAAATGTGAAGATGTAGGATATTTAATTACAAAATGGTGTGTCTACCTCTCCAGACTTTGGCTGCTTACATATAGTATGTACCTCGTTTATCACAGCGTAATATGTCTCGTATGTATAGCGATCCTGGCAGATTTAGTGACGATGTCCTAAATAATCACGATATTGTCTTGGAAGTTCCAACACCAAGACAAATTCTACGTATTGCTATGAATCTAAAATATCTAATAGATAAGCTGGTCACTAAAGAATACGAAGAAGAAGATATCCTGAGAGACAATAACAATATCATTACCGATAAGTTTGTTAAATTGGCTTATGAGGGATGTGGTGGTGATCCAAAAGATAGAACTAGTTATCTTAAATATCAAGCAGTAATTATATACGCACTACTGAACGTTTATTCATGGTATAAAAATATTCAACAAACAGAAATTCACGAGGGGAAAACTATTGCGACAAAACTATTTATTATTCAAAAATTATGTCAAATTATTATTGATAAAGAAGAATTGAAAAAAAATAACTTACATTATCTATTTAATCACATTTTACTAAGACGTTATTCAATATATGAAGTAGACAATGAATCGACCTTGATGAATGCAGTCGAATTGGCTACTGATCAACATTGTACAATTGTAATTGGCTCAAGTGGGTATCAGAGATGTTTATCCTGGTTATGGGATGGATGGATTATTCAATCACCAGAGAATCCAAATAAATTTATTGCTGACGAAATCGTAGCACATAACTCATATTTGGATCACTTTACACCTCAAAGGATTAAAACACCAAAATATCAAAATTTTTTACAAATTCTATTTTCCGTCATCTTCTTATTCCTTTACTCGTCAATTCTGAAGGAAAAATTATTTGTTGATAATAATGAGTCAAGTAATGTTGAAATAATTTTCATTTTGTTTACTCTAGGTTATATCATTGACGAAATAACTAAATTCTGTTATATTGGTTTAGCATATTTTCAATTTTGGACATGTCTGAATGGGGTCTTGTATATCTTAGTTACGATTTCGTTAATATTCAGATTTGTTGGATTATTTAGTTCTCATAAGAATTATGGTACGGTTGCATATCGGTTAATGGCATGTGCAGGTCCGTTGGTATGGTCTCGTTTATTACTTTATTTAGAGTCACAGAAATTTATTGGTATCACATTAGTTGTCATGAAGCACATGATGAGAGAATCTATAATTTTCTTCTTTTTATTAATTTTATTCTTAGTTGGTTTCCTACAGGGGTTCATTGGATTAGATTTATCAGATGGTGAATTAGATGTCACCAATTTAGTAATTAATAATTTACTAGCAACAATTATTGGATCTGGTGAATTCTCATTATTTGAAAACTTTGCTTCACCTTACGCAAGCATCTTATTTTATTGTTACTCATTTATCATTTCTGTCATTTTGTTAAATATCCTAATTGCTTTCTTTTCGAATGCTTATCAAAATGTTGTAGATGATGCAGATATTGAATACATGTGTCTAATGTCACAAAAGACTCTAAGATTCATAAGGGCCCCAGATGAAGATGTCTTTGTTCCGCCATTTAATTTAGTTGAGGCAGTATTGTTTATCATATTAAAGGGTCAATCCGGTAACACGAAGCAGACTATTATGACTATGCTCATGACTATATTATATAGCCCATTATTGATGGTGACATCGTTGTGGGAAGTTAGAACCGCCGGCAGAATAAATTATAATAGATTATGGGGTTTACCTGATGATGCTAATAAGAAAGATACAATTTGGGATTTGACAGATGGTTATGTTGAAGCCAATGCAAATATGTTAAGAGGAATAGGATCTGAAATCGCAATCGAGGCAACTATGCACAAAAATAGAGAAATGGCAATTGCACAAGGAAAGGAAGAAATGAGGGACCGAAACTTCTTAGTTAACAAGAAATGGTATGAAGAAATTGAACAAACAATTCCAAAGAAAGAAGAATCGATATCAGATTTGAAGCAACTGATACAAAGTCAGCGTGATGATATGGATGCATTAGCGCTAAAAATAGATAACTTAATGAAACTTATCACTATTCAAGGGGATCCTGATAATAATGAATCGTGAACATTACAAAGTTGCATCATCATAATGATGTATGATTATATTTCTTTTTTCTCTTTCGTATATATTGTTATATATAGTATATTCATTTTATTTGTGGATAATATATTTTAACTATCTAACAACTACAAGCAGAAGCATTTTCACTTGCGTTGGCTGTATTTGTTAGATTAATCCTTTGATCCTCTGTAACATTCAATCCGCTATTATTATTACGTTCATCTTCTGGACTCTTTAACGGAATCTTTTCACCGATACCCAAAAAGACTTCGCTGATATTAGCACCTGTCTTAGCACTTGTCTCAAAAAATAACAAACCTTCTTCTTCAGCTAATTTTTCCGCCTCTTCCTTAGCTACTTTCCTTTCATTTTCGTTATCCTCAAGGATATCTATCTTGTTCCCTACCAGAGCAATAATAATATTTTTATTAGCTTGTTCATGTAATTCTTTAACCCAATGACGAGCTTTTATAAAAGATTGTGGCTTTGTGACATCATATACTACTAAAGCAGCTTGAGCGTTTCTGTAATACATTGGAGCTAAAGATGCGAATCTTTCCTGTCCTGCTGTATCCCATATTTCAAACTTAACTGTATAATCATTAATATTAACTCTTTGTGTCAAAAAAGCTGCACCAATAGTAGGTTCTTTATTTTCTGAGAAATCATTAGAGACAAATCTTAATACAATAGATGATTTCCCTACTGCCGCTTCACCTAATAGGACTAATTTAATGGAAGTTATTGGATTACTCATATTATGCACTGTTTCTCCGGAATTAATTTGTTATGTATATATGGTTAGTACCTTTTTGTTTTAATACAGTTTTATATATCTAGTATATGTGGTTGAAGTTTACCTATGTGTATGTGTTTAGTATTCCTAGTTTGTACTAATAGGGATTAATTAGATTGTTCTGTCAATCAGATTTTGCTTATAATTATTTTAATTTTCCCTTTCTTACCGTACCCGTAAAAGAAAGAAAAAAAATATTATAAAGCATCGGCGTATAATCGTTTACACATAGTAATCCTCGCTTCTATCTATTACTACCTGGTAAAATGCACAATGTACAACAAACGATCGTTCTTGTTGATAGATATACATATATATATCATTAATTAAGTTCAGGTATATATATAGGTGCGGTAAGTATGATGTTATGTCGGTTATAATTTGGCTTTCGGTGGAGTAGTAGCCTCGTTATTAACCTCTAATGACCCATCCTTCTTCTCCGATTCTCCAAAGAATGCAACTGTTACTGTTAAATCATCTCTATATTTTCTACTCATTGGTGATGGAATACTTGCCAATGTAGAAACGTACTGTTTTTGACCACCTGCACTCAAAGCGTTTCTTATCAAATGCGTAGCTACATTTGAATCTTCTAAGAGAAAACTTGCGGTATTGGAATTTTCACCTTTCTTATATCTAAATGCAGGTCTCTGTGATGATTTGTCTTCAGTAATATCTTTAACTTGTGGCAAAGTGGATGATATTTGTCTGTTTATATTCTGTGGCATGTACTGTTCTTGCCATTTTGCTACTAAACCAACAATTTCTTCGTTGGTTAGTAATTCAAACAAGCCGTCTGAACCCATCACCATAAATTTAATATTTGATTTAATCTCAGTGGTTGTGATCTCTGGTTTTGCAGTAACATATGGTGGGGTCAATAAATCCCTCGGTTCACTTCTGAAATATACTTTAACATAATCAGGTAAATCTGACAATTTTTGTCCATCCACATCTTTCAATTTATAACGATAATCACCGAATGCACGACTTGGCTGTAAACATCCAAGGACTCTGCCTCTACGTACCGCATTTGGTTCACCAGGATGTTCCTTTTGAATTCTCGTTACTTCATCCATATTATCACCAGTTTGATCAATAGATAACGCCTGTACAAACCATTGATTATTTTCATCGATACCACCAACAAGTGCACGAGAGTCACCTGTTACTGCAACTTTCAAAGTATTATCCTTAGAACTATATAATGATAATAATGCACATGAACCTGAAATTGCCGGTAATACATTAACCATATTTTCTTGTGTAGGTTCCTTAAACAATTGTTTGAATGATTGCTGTACAATATCTTGATCTAACTGAACAAAAGCATTATTGATCGCGTTGTCAACTTCTGCTGAAGTTCCACTAGTCTTCTTATCAATATTATAGAATGGTGATAATTGTTTGGCGACGTATCTAACCATATCCTTAGACAATTTAGCTGAAGTGAATGGACCACTATGACCATCAAAGATACCAAAGAAGTATAAATCATCTTCTTCGGTTTTTGAAGTTGGAACTGTGATAACTTGTTCTATGTGATTATCTTCAATTGGATTATTTGAAGGTAATTGTGAAATATCGTATCTTTGTATCCCTTTATTTCTGTTAACTATATAGCTTTGTTCCAAACCACGCAATTTCTTATTGATTTCTTCATCTGTTAATAATGTAATAGAATCACTCTTATTATTAACTTTGGTAGAGTAATGTTTAATACCGTCAATGGAATCTAGTGCTATGGGACCAGCTTTGTATAACCATGAGCACGACAGGAATAAAAGACCAGAGCCACCCAATAAAACCCAACCTAAATCTTTATTGAATCTTCGTTTGTCGTTGAAAAGGAATTTATGTGCAGTTCTCGCATTTGCAGAGTAATGTAACTGTCTTATGGTACGATTATTGATGAATGATCTATGAACGAATCTATTCATCCATTCACCACGACGTCCATATCGAACGATTAACCTGCTTGTTTGACACAGCATAGGAAATTTGTACTCGACTCTAAGTAATAGTTGTAACCTCAACAGGGACTTTAATTTACTTGCATATACCCCTAGTTAATACTTCTTTCATCAAAGTATATTCTTACTTATATAACAACTGATCGAACACCCTAATCGTTGCACTCTCCATCTGACTCAGCGACGCGCAATTGAATTTGTGCGTATTGTATGCACACTGTGACAGACACTATTCCCAATGAGATGAATTAAGGCCCATTAAATAGAAGCATTCGATCTATATATTATAATGGGATCTTGGAGATGTGGTAAAATAGTATATATGAAATCTTCTACCTATTGAACAATTCAAAATTGATGCCACATTCATTCAGTTTTCATCACTTCCCACGACACTACGTATCAAATTTTCCTCAACTTCACCTCGTTACACATAGCGAGCGAGGGCATCACCAAATTTTTCATTTTTTCATTCAATTTGTTTCGACAAATGGACTAGTGATGACCTTACAACAACGTAAACTATAACTACTGTATATGGTAATAACGACACTTATATAGCACTGGTTGCAGTTTACATATTACAGCACCACAACAACGTACCCAAGAAAAGAACTATCAACTAGTCACGATGCCACCAAAGAGAAATAACAAGCAGCAGCAAACTAAGAAGAAAGACAATGTCGACAAGACATTCGGTATGAAGAACAAGAATAGATCCACCAGAGTTCAGAAATATATTAAACAAGTTGAACAACAAGGTGTGGATCCAGCTAAGGAGGAAATGAGACGTAGAAAAGCGGAAGAGAAATTCATGAGAGAAGCACAGGAGGCAGAACGTAGATTATTATTTAATAATGTCTCTGATCAAAGAGTTCGTGCGGGTGTCGATCCAAAGACTGTTGTTTGTGCTTTGTTCAAGATGGGTAATTGTAACAAGGGTTCAAAATGTAAATTCTCACATGATTTGAATGTTGGTAGAAGAGTTGAAAAGAAGGATCTTTATCAAGATGCTAGACAAGATAAAGAACAAGATACAATGGATAATTGGGATGAAGAAAAATTAAGGAAAGTTATCATGTCTAAACATGGTAATCCAAAGACTACGACGGATAAAGTCTGTAAATATTTTATCGAAGCTGTTGAAAATGGTAAGTACGGTTGGTTTTGGATTTGTCCAAATAATGGTGACAAATGTATGTACAAACATTCTTTACCGGAGGGTTTCGAATTAAAGACAAAAGAACAAAGAAGATTGGAAAAAGAAGCTTTGGAAAATCAACCAAAGATTACTTTAGAAGAATTTATTGAAACCGAAAGAGGTTATTTGGATAAAACTAAATTGACACCAATTACGATCGAAAATTTCGCTGAATGGAAGAAAAGTCATATTATTGCAAGAATCAACGCTGAAAAGAAATTAAATGAGAAGAAGAAACCAACAGGTCGTGAAATCATACAAAAACTATCTAGTAATGGTAGTATTCTTATCGATGAAGATAATGCTTCAAACGATACAGAAAGTTTATATTCTGTTGGTGCTAATGAAGAACAAGGTTCAGCTTGGGATTTAACAGAATTTACAGACGCATTAAAAGAAGCTGATCATAAGGATGATAGTGGGATTAAAGATTATGGTGATGGGTCTAATCCAACTTTTGAAATTAAGACACGTTAATTTTATCATAGAAAATCACACATCTCATATGGTGACAACGTTCTTAAATTTGGTTCATATATATCGACACCGACTTTTTGACGGATTATATCACCAATTCACATAGCATATTCATTTTTTTCTTTATTTTATAAATATATGACTTGATAATTTCATATTGTTATTAATAGTCTATATAAATATATATAATACAAACTTCTAATATCAAACAAAAAATAATAAAAAAAAATGAATAATTTATTACTACTATTTACATAAGCTTGAATTTTTAAAAAGGTTTATTGTATATTCTTTCAGTGAAGAATTCTTCGTCTTCCGCTAATTTCTTAAAATCCGTTCCAATTAAGCTAGAGATAGAACTTTCAGTTATAACACCTTTCTCACATGAAATTGAAAGGGTTTTATCCTTGAAGTCAACTTTAAATTTAGGACCGCTGAAATATTTCCAACTGTCACTATTTAAGGTATTCATAGTGGTGGTAATTTCATCATTTATGCTATTTATTTCATCACAATAATATATTGGAATCTTAGATGTATTATCACCTCTAAAATCATTTTGAAACCCATCTGTACAAATATTGATAAATTCGTCGGTGGATGGTAATGAAATATTAGATATATCAGAACGAACACTATCAACACTTGCACTGTCCCAATGAATCCCTGAGATATCCTTAGGTTTCAGTAATCCATGAAATTTGTTTAGGTCGGATTTAACAAGCATAGTACCGTGATGATATGCTTTTCCTTGAGCAATTTTAAATGCACTTCCACTACATTTCTTGCCACTATATAAGATATCACTTCTTTTATTTAATGTTACAGGTAAGGTTTTATCATATGACAACAACCATTTCACAATTAATTCATTAAAGAAATTAGAATGAAACTCGTTTCTTGAGGTTATGAAAGAATAGTTCACATTGCCCATATCGTGAATCACAGTACCTCCACCAGATAATCTTCTCATTACTTCATATCCTTGTTTTTTAAGTTCAGATAGATACAGTTCCTGCCATATAGTTTGATTTTTACCAATCACTGCACATTTATTGTTTATATAGAATAATAACCGGTGATTGGGATATATTTTATTTGTTACCTCTTTTGAAACGGGTGTGTTTCTAAATATATAATCTTCTAATGATAAATTGTAATATGGATTATGTGATAAACTTCTAACAATGAACCTCCCAGAACATTTAACTTTATCTCGTAATTCAACCCCAGATAAAGGTGTTTGCTCAATCTGAAACAGATCTTGCAGATCATTATTTAAATCATCAGTATCAGATATTCTAGGTGACCTAGCTGATACATCCTTGTTACATACTTTTTTTTCATCTAAAGAAGTAAACATTTCTGAGTACATTGTATTGAAATGTTTGTACTCCTCATCTGATTCATCTATATCGAATGGTGTCTTTGTAGTTATATTTCGTAGTGGTCTATACCATATTTTATCGGTACATTTTGGGAAATGACATAATTTTAACATGTTTACAGGAATGTAATCTTATTCCTTATCCCAGTTATTTGGTTTAATCCTATACATTGATAATTATACTTCCGATGAGCTCTGTTTGATATTCGTGTGTTTGTCATTTGATGACCCAGTTTACCCTTCATAATAATTAAATTAGTGTGTATGAGCGGTGCGAACAATTTTTCACCAAGTACTGTAGTGTGACAGGAATAATTTTTCAATGGATGAGCATGTCAAAGCTACAAGAACAGGTCTTCGATAAATACTTCTAGCTGAATATCAGCGGTCATTACAACTGTATCGGTCTCAGATTATCTAACCATATAACAACTATCATAATGGATGAAGATACACAAGATTTTATCAAAAAATGTTTATTTACGAAGAATTTCGATAATCCAAGCAAACCGATCCATGACAATAGATTAATGTCAACGGTATTGCTAACCCCAACTGATGGTGGTCAACTTAAGAAATTGATAAAAAGTAAACGTTCGATGAAAATCAGGACAATATTTGCCTATGAAAGAAAAACATTAAATAAGAGTCATCCAAATTATGGGAAGGTAATGAAACATTCAAAAAATTCATTGAGACAATATATTTCGGATTGTAAGAAGTCATCAAAGAAAGCTAGAATAATTGCAAGAAATAATAAAATAACAACACGTGAACAATTACATACATTTTTAGAAGAGAAACAAAAAGATATATTTAAAAATTTGCCTCAATATGAATCATTTGTACCAATGTATGAGGAATTTTGGTTAAATTATATAAAGGATGTTTTGGGAGTGAAAGAATCAGTACCAGTTGGAGAGAGGCCACGTATTAACGGACCGAATTCATTGATGAAACTTTCAATGGCTGATTATAATGGTTCTTTATTGAAAGTAGTGAAAAGTAAAAACAACAATATGATAGGTATTGAGGGGATAATAATATGGGATAGTCAAAAATCATTTATAATGGTGACAAAAGGAAGATTAGTTGATAATATTAAAATTATACCGAAGAAAGGTACAGTTTTTGGATTCGAAGTTCCGATTAATGATGAAGAGGCATTGCAATATTCTATATTAGGTGATAGATTTAAATATAGAAGTGTAGATAGAGCCAGTAGAAAATTTAAGTCACGTAGATGTGATGATATGCTATATTATCTACAGGATGACTTAGATACGTGATGTAGCAGCAGGATGTAGCATTATAAATAGCTCATTTATATAACTACAAATATGTGTAAACTGCGTAACAGCGAGTTCCATCGATTATAGAACATTTCAATCAACAGAATACACCAATTATACTTTAAGATCTCAACCAGAGGTTGGTTAAAGGATCTGGCAAGTAATTTACGTATATTAATTCGCATTATCAGGTTTAATCATCTGTCTAAATTAGGTATCCGAGGTATAAATTTCTTCGTTTTTAATCGCACACTCTGGTACCGGCGGACTATGAAACAAGGTTAAACATAGATCATCATTATAGGAAAAAGATACATAGAAAAGATTTCAATTAAAAGACCATCATTATCAAATACTCGAATAACAACTAAATAAGATCAACGTAGAAATCTTATTGGGAAGAGAAAAAAAGAGGATGGATACCTTTGGCTTTTATGTGAGATATTATGATCCTGCTTTGTTACCGAATTCCTTTGATGGTAAAAGTTACGAACAACTGAAATCTAGTGGAGATACTCATATTAGTCATGATTTTAAAATGCTTATGAAATGTTTTGATTCCTTAGAGCGGAGAGTTAGAGAATATCAGCTTATATATGAGAATGGTAACATTGAGTATGGAAATCCTCTGGAACGTGCATTGGGTATAGATAATCCAGGACATGCAAGGTACACAATTTTAAAGATTTTTGATAAATTGGTAACTGAGAAGATTAGACAAGTGGATGATAATAATAATAACGATATTGAGTATAAGCGGATTAGATTTGTGAGTCAAAGCAAAATTGTTACAGATATTTGGAATTATCTTGTTTACAGATTTGAGAAATTATGTCGAGTTATGTTTCAAAGATATGAAAAAATATTGAAGGAGAAGAAATCAGTTGGACTCCCAGATGATTATCAATTTGAAATTTGTTTTTATAACATTTTAATCTTTTGCTATGATGATTTTCTGAAAGTCATGAATGTCATAAGATTTGTTTTTGATTACTTTATCGACAGTTTCTCAAAAGTTATTGTGGCTAATCAACTAAAGATAACAGGTGATGTAATGATGCATAGTATATTTTTCAAGACATTAGAAGAGATATATAAGGGACAGATGGACGTATTTGTGCATGATTTCATTAACACAAGAAGACAATGTAAGATCTCTGAAGATGCTCCGTCGTATATGTTATCTACAGCTGCTGATAATAATTTTTGGCTACATCTAATTAATTTGCCATTAGGAATAGATATAGAAAAAATATTCATTGAGAATATAAAAAGACATTATTCAAAGTATAACGTAGAACTGGAGACTCTTATAGCTAATCATAAGTTTTCCAAATCAAGCGAGCTATCTGATTACATGGATTCTGAAATGAGCTTTGGAAGAAAAATTGAGCATCTTACTGCCAACACTATTTACCAAGCAATTTGGGACTCGGTATTTTTGAAAGGGAAATTGTTTGAAACTATGTTTAAAGAAAGTATATGTGAACCGTATAGTTTCAAAAAAAGGAAGAATTTTGTTGAAAATTATTTAAATATGTTTGATTTTGCTTGTGAAGTGGGTGACTTAAATAGTATTGACTTTATTGAAGAGGAAAGAAGGGTTATCATTAATTATCTTAATGATAGTTATGAAAAAAAAGATAAAGACGAATTCTTCTCTAGTCTTTTAAAAGTTCAAGGTTTTTTTGTTGGAAAAGAAGGGGAGGAGTTAGTTAGAACAGTAGTTAATGATTTTCTATCGAAGAATAACTTAACTTTAATCGATATATTTATGGAACGTTTTGAAAAGGAAGTTAGAAAAATGATTGAATTAATCCGAAAATATTGTGAAGGAGGTTCTAATATTAGAAAACTTACTGGAAATGAATTAAAGATTAATTCTGATCCAGAAAGACCACATTTCAGTTTATATTTAAAAACTCAAATGGTTGAAATGCCTAGAAGATATGGGTTTGGGCCTTACTTGCCTAAAATTATGTTGGATTTTTATTTTAGAGAATTGATTAGAAATTTTCAGGAATTTTCAAAATTATTAACTGTCAAACATTCGTTACCATTAAAATTGATTCAACAATTATCCATAGATTATGGTACTTCTGAAGATATGGCCGAATTAAACAAACTGCACCAGAGTGTTGTAGATTTATATAATGTAGGTAGACCTGAACACAACGAATTGATCAATGATTACAGAAGTTTGGAATGTGATGCCTTAATTTTGCAAAGAAATAAATATTACGATTCATTATCACAAAATGATTATAAAGATATGAACTTACCGGATGAACTTGCTGCGAGATGGGAATTTGTGACGAAAGATTACGAAGAACATGCAAAAAATGGTACGTTGAAGAATATTGTTCCTGTATACCAATTGCAACGTTGTGAGGTAGATTCTCCTTATAAAATTCCAGGTAGCGATAAACAATTGACACTTGATTTAACTCTATACCAGGCATGTGTGTTACAAGAATTTAATGACAGGAACGAATTGTCATTTAGTGAATTATATACATTAACGAACCTGGACAAGAATATATTACAGGCTGTATTGAAATCATTTGTATCATCTAATTTAATGATTAAAGAAGGTTCTAATGTTAAATTAAACTTAGATTATCAACCTAACATGGATAAAATTGAGTATAATAAGATCATTATACCAATGGGTAAAATTACTACTGGTTCATCAGATAAGGTCCATCAAAAGTCAAAAACAGGTATTTCGAAAAAGGTAGGAAATCAATCTGTCGTGCATAAAGAGGGTCTAGGTTCATATTGGAAACAAGAATTGTTAAAAGCAGCAATTGTAAGAATGGTGAAGGCATCTGGCATTAAATATGAAGAACAGAATTTAATCATCGATGTTCGAAACCAAGTGAATGGTTTCAGTATTGGGGAATTCAATACAGCCATGGCAGTATTATTGAGAGATAAGTATATATTCAAGAACGATGTTACATATGCGTATAATATGGAATGAGGCTGGTACTCTTGCCAGATTCAAGTTTCATTTCAATCAATACATCCATCATTATCTTATCACTGTACAGAAATAAATTAAGCCCTAATTGAAATTTTACTAAGATAACCTCGCTTCCTCCGCGCAGAGACACCGAAGAGAAAAATTTTCAGTAAAATTTATTTTCTCGGAACAGGATATTTCATATATAAAGAGTCAACTCTCTGTTGTGTTGATAAAACCATTTTACTTTTTCTATTACGATACAATGCAGTACATAACACATTTATCAAGTATTAGTTTACTGCAACTAATACTCCATGTTATTCTAAGAGCGGAAGTGTGTCGAACACATACAACAGTAGTTGTAATGTGCAATATGTCGAACGATCGAGTTTTTAATTAACTTTGTGATTCGAGTACATTGTGCATATGTGAATTTATTAAGAAAAGATATTTTAAGTGATGATATATTTACAACAGTGCATAGTTCAACTGATTGTATTCAAAATGAAGATACCAAAAACATCGAATTTAGTCTTTCGCTCCTATCTGATTTCTTTTCTATTAAATCACATAATTTCGTATTCGACCGTTCTCATTATTCCGACTCCTTGTTCAAATCTATTCTCTTGAAACTTTGTAATTAAATAGCTTATTTTAGTAATCTTGTTAATGTCGATTGCGCCGTTCTCTTCGTAGAATAGTTAACACTGTGATAGTTTCATCACGATATTTCTAACACGAAAGGAACAAAGAACAACAAGTCTGAAAGCGGTATTTCCATTGATAGTTTCACAAACAATGTAACGAGGGGTAAGGCAAGGTCGCTTTATAACAGTTTTGAAAGAAGTATTTGGTCTTTAAGGTGATACCTGAACCGTTATAGAATTGCGAGGAAGTATAAATATACAATATATACTTTACTACCCCTTTAAGCTACACTATATTACTAAAAGAATTTAGATTCAACAGATACGATCCCTAACTTACATATGATATTTAATCTATTCCTAGAATCTGTAGAAAATGCAGTCACTGAATCATTGAAGACCAATAAGACTCTAGTTGTTTATAATAACGATACTATTGATGACCCAGACAAATGGTTAAACCAATGGTTTCATGCCAATAATGAAAATATATCCCTTTTACAAAATGCTGCTGTATGGTTGAAATTAACTAAGGGTTCGACTCAATATCAATATTTTGAACAAGTATTCCCAAATGTAGTTGTTCCTAGTGTTTATCTGGTGTTTAATGGGAAAATTAATGCAATTTTACAAGGGGAACCGGATGAGACCCTTTGGGATAAGTTAATACACTCATTACATGTCAATTTGAACACAAAACCCGAATCAAAAGAAGAGCAGAAAAACCCCCAAGATAGACAAGAGTCTTCTGAATCATTCAGAGAGCAAGTTCAAGAAACCACACAACAAGTCTATCATGAAGAAGTATTGAAGGAAAGGAAGGCAGAAAGAGAAGAACGTGACCGTATATTGAAATTATTAAAGGCAGATAAAGAAGAAAGGAAGGCAGCACAATCTCATACATTTGCAACAGAAGCTGAACCTATAGAAGTACGTGATAATATCAAAGATCCAAAAAGGTTACATACAGAGAATTGTGTGCTACAAATAAAATTAACCAATAGTGAAACATTGACGCGTAGTTTTAAATCAAACGATATACTGAATGAAGTAAGAACTTGGGTTGATGTAAATAGAACTGATGGAGATCATCCTTATGTGTTTCATAGAAGTATTCCACGTATGACATTTTCAGAATCCGATGAAATGAAGACACTAGAGCAATTAGAATTGACTCCAAGAAGTGCTTTGATTCTACAACCTCTAAATATAGCTAGTAAAAATGTTAAAATTGCAGAAGTACAACAAGCAGGTCTATTCAATAGGGTTTATACCGGGTTTTCATCCTGGTTAGGTGGTCCCCAACAACCTCAGAATGATGAAACATCTATGCCTTATAGACCACCAGAACATCTAGCAGAATACGGGAATTCGAGATCTTCATCTCGTTTCTCAAGTAATAATAACAATAATAACAATAATTCTCAGGTACATAGAGAACAATCAGAAACAAATTTGAATTCCAGATCAGTGACCCCAAATGTTTATCAGCTAGTTAATTCTGATGATATAAATGACGATAAGGAAAAAAATACGTATAATGGTAACAATGTTTCTTTAGAGAAAAATGATGATGAAAAAAAATAATTAAATACTTATTGCTTAATGGAGATATCGAAAAATGTTATTAGTTCAATGTTATAACTTTCTTTTTCAGTCTATATATATATATATATAATATAGTGTATAAATTAATTATTTGACTAAGATATGTATAAATTCATGCGTCATTCCGGACAAATAACAGTTACTCGTCCAATAATGTCAATTAGACAGTTATCAGACAGCAGGCTCAGCAACTTTTTCCTGTGTTGTGCTAGTCTTATCCTCCTTAATCACCTGACTATTTGTTTCACTGATTCTCACATTTTGTAGACGTTGTAACAATGCAGATTCATCTTCTGTTGGTGTGGATTCCTTTACAGAAGTTCCATTCCTCTTCTCTTCTGTAGCCATTTTTTGTACTAGTTTAGCTAACTCATCGTCGATATCTTCCTCTGCAATCTTGTTTGTGACGTCGTTTGAACTCGATAATAAGTCATTTAATTCCGCAATCTTTTCATTCTCGGATTCTATACTATCTAACAAATCCGTTACCCTATCCACTGTCCCAATATATGTATTGATCGATTTTATAGCCTCATGTGATTGTTGTAACGTATTGAACATTGTCTTATTAGCTATCGATATATTTAACTGCCGTAACATGTCGTTCAGATTATCCTGATTCCCATATAATTTCTCTAAATGTCGTTGTGATAAAATTTTGTTTCTGATTAAGTTTTTCTGGACCTTCATTGATAATGATTTGAGCACTTTAGATTGTAATTTATTTTCAAACCGAGTAATGTCATTTTCTAATTTCTCAGTTTGTCTATTAAGCAATAGTAATGTATTTTTAATGTCGACAATTGCAGTGTCTGTATCCGTAACAGCTGTTTCAGTTCCCGTTTCCCCTGTTTTGGTCGAAGTCTGGTATACCTTTATTACGTCATTATTACTTGTGATAATTTTAGAGTAATGTTGTAGATAAAATATAACAATATCCTGATTGTATTTATCATCCCATTGTTCACTGATTCCTGATTTACTTAGGAATGAACTTCGACTAAGGACAAAATCAGATGGTTCAGATGCTTTATTAATGATGTTACTCTGGATATTTGTAGCTATCATCAACGCCGATGCCTTTACATTGTCTCCAATAATAAGATTTACATCTTTCAAATAGCTATCCTTATCTACGTCTGATCGTGTGGTATACCCCTTTTTGTTATCTATACCAAGCAAGCTAAACAATTTGGTTAATAGACTAACGTTTTTGGAGTCATTACTGTAAATATCAGTCCCTTTAGTATCGAAGAATGTCTCTGATGGAATCAAAATGTTTTCAGAAATAAAATTATCCAGTACCATATCAATACTTTTGGGTTCTCCATATACATCAATAGATAATTTATGTAATAAACTTTTACCACATTTTATAGATAGATTGTTCTTGTCGTTTAATATATGCTTAACGAAATATTTTTTCCATGTGTTGATATTTGCCTGGTACCCCTCAGGGTTAAGATCTTTTAGGTCTCTGAAATCCTTATAAAGAGAGCCTAATCGACTTGCAGGAAGGTCTATCTCATTTATCATCCTTTTTATTGAGTTGCTAGATAACTTTTGTATTAATTGATGTCGAACACATCACCAATAAATGAGTTTACATCTAATAGCAGTTTAGTTTCACTTTGGGGGATTTCACCTTTTGATTGAGTAGGACAATTTTCAAAAAAAAATTACTAGAGATAAAAAGAAAAACATATAAAATTATAGAACATATAACAGCTTGTGAGACTTTTTTTTCAGAAATCTTGCTATTTCAATACATTCAAATTATTTATATTTTACAAAAGAATATACCTACACCAATTAAAGTTACATTGCTACATACATAACATCGAAGTACATCATCACTACAAGTATAAGGAACCTGCAGAAACAATGTCTCTATGAATCATCTTAACGATGGTTTCCATTTTTTCCTTTAATGCTGTGTTACCAATTGTGTTAGCTACATCAACTAATTCCTTTACTAATTCTTCCAATCTCTTGAACATTCTGATCAATGAACCTTCGTAAACATCAGTCATTTTGCAAATCTGTGTAAATGTAGCACCCTTACACCATTCATATACAACTTCCATCAATTCATGTCTAAAACTTTCAACATAATCCTTTTCAACAACCTCTATCTTAGAATCCTTCATAATTTTAGCAATCTTAGATGCAATTTCTCTCATATTCTTTAATGGTTCAGCTAATTCTGGTTTTAATCTCGGAGCTTCTTTACAACGCTCTTGGAATGCAAAACATGATAGCAAAGCTGCAGCCTGTTCGGGTTTCAATTCGTTAAAGTTACCATTAAATATTAATTCCGTTAATAATAATTCATCGCCACTTGAAATTTCACAGGCAACTCTACCCTTCAATTCAATGATATCATTTGGTGTAGAGAAACCTAATCTTCTTAGAACTCTCTTTCTACGACGTAAATCATCAAGTTGAATTACTGATTGGGATTCATTAATCTTATGCTTTAATTTTCTCATATCCTCTTGAAGAGCGTGCTTTTTGCTATATTTATTGTATAATTCTTCAAGTTTAATAGAGTTGGTCAATGGATTACCTGCTAGTTTATCTTCTAGAACTTGAATCTTTCTTAACAGTGTCTTGAAATCTTCATCCTCAATTTTCATATTCTTAATAGGATCAATCAATGGTATACCATCTGGGAATCTACGTTTAACTTCCTTTAGGGACTTACCGACCGTTTCCTTTTGTCCACTAGCTCTGATATCCTTTGGCATAAATAAACGTAAGTTACCAATAGCTTCAATTGAATTCAATGTGATCGGAATAATGGCACAAATGGATTTCTCACCTTCTTGCGCTGGACGAATACCTTCCGGGAATACTGGGTTGAACGGTTTTACTAAGTTAATCGGAGAATCAGCGTACATAGTGTTAACCACAACATTTACAAAGTAAGATTCATGATCACTGTATTCTTCAGTAGGATTACGTCTGTTAATTCTTTTCGCAAAATCTATAACTGCACCCCACCCATAATCAGCCTTGCCGTCAATATTAATTTTAATCAATCTACCCGGTTGTAAGAAACTCAAAGAGTTAGCTGGGTGTGTGATAATCTTTCTAACATCGTCGTTATAACCAGTTAAGGTTTGTCTTACTTCATAATATTCCTTGACATTAGATTCGTCCTGTATGACAATATCGGTTTCTTCTTTACCAATTTCAAGTAGTTTCTTCTCCATAATTGGAACAGAAACAATATTCTGGAATTGGTAGAAAGAGTGTTCTAACATGAATTCTGGAGAAATACCTTCAACTCTCATCAAGTTTAGAATCATATTGTAACCTAAATGGAAAGCAGAGTCAAGTCTATCGGCTTGACCTTTAACCATGCCCTTAGCAACCTGAGGTTCCATCTTCTCATCAATCATCATAATAACAATACCACGATCATCCAGACCACGACGACCAGCACGTCCAGACATTTGAATATATTCACCACCAGAGACCCAACGGAATTGTTGACCATCCCATTTTCTAACAGATGTGAAAACAACAGTCTTAGCTGGCATATTCAAACCGATGGAGAAAGTTTCAGTAGCAAATAGAACTTTCAAGAAACCTTCTTGGAAAAGAATTTCGATAACTTCCTTTAAAATAGGTAGTAAACCTGAATGATGGATACCAATACCTCTTCTCAAAAGTGGTAAAATATGTTTAATTTGAGGTAATTCTCTATCAGTTTCAGGTAACAATGCAATAGCATTGTTGAAAATCTTTGTTAATGCATCCTTTTCATCATCTGAATTGAAATCTAATTTGGACATCTTTAAGGCTAATTCTTCACAGTCACGTTTACTAAAGGAAAAAACAATTACTGGATTATACTTCTTTTTCCAAATCATTTTAACGATTTTATAAATATCACCCTTTGCATCACCTTTGGTAGCACCACCCTTAAAAGTTTGGCCCTTTTTACCTCTGGAGTTTGTAGACCCTGAGTCATCACCAGTTTGATTACTTATAGAAGCCATTGCTTTTTGGAAATTTTCTTCCCTGAATGTACTTTTTTCATCGACGACTAAATATATACCGTCCCCATGAGCTGGGAATAAATAATGTTGCAATGGAGTTGGACGGAAATTAGTGTAAACAATATGGCAAGGTTGAGAATGAATCTTACAGATCCATTCAGCAAATTCCATAGCATTTGGAATAGTAGCAGATAAAAAAACATATCTGACCTTATCTGGTAATAAAATAATGGTTTCTTCCCATACAACACCACGCTCTTTGTCTCTCATATAATGAACTTCATCGAAGATAACCCATGCAACTTCTCTCATAACTTCACTACCTCTATATAACATACTTCTCAAAATTTCTGTAGTCATAACTAAACAACCAGCATCTGGATTAATTGTAATATCACCGGTCATTAAACCGACATCACCAAATTCAGCTAACAATTCTCTGTACTTTTGATTGGATAAAGCCTTGATAGGGGAAGTATAGATAACTCTTTGTTTATCTCTTAAGGATTGTGCAATGGCATATTCAGCAACAACTGTCTTACCAGCCGATGTATGCGCAGAAACTAAAACAGACTCACCTCTATCAATACAAGAAACAGCTGTATCTTGAAAAGGATCTAATGTGAATGGGTATGTTCTTGCTTCATTAACTCTCTTGTGTTCGGCAATAGGTTTATAATCATAATTTGGAGGAAGTGCGACCTGATGACGGACTTGATGAGACAACTTAACTTTACCATCTTCTTCTACTTGGGTAGTGGCACTATTGGTTAGACCTTTTGATGCGTCAACTTCTCTCGAGGCTTCTTGTTCGAAAGCATCCGTGACAACTGGGACAGTCGGTTCTTCCTTCGTCTTTTTAATTTGAGCCGGTTTATTAGGTCTTATCTTCTTTGCTGAATCATCTTCATTGTCAGATAGGTCACGCTTCTTATTATCCTGCTGTGATAGGTTCTCACCAACTTCTTCGGTATCAGAAATGTCAATATTAATGTCTGGATCTTCTCCGAAGACGTCAAATAAATCAGAATCCATGTTATTCTTTCTTAAAGTGTTAGGATTTGTGGCTATGTTAATATACTCACCTACAGGAGATTTGTGCTTTTATATATTATTTTTCTATGTACTTTATCTAAAATAGTGGCAGTAACCATAAACTCATCGCTGAATATTGTTCGATTGAAACTTTTTCAAAATTTTCAGTCCTTCGCGATGAGGATGTATGGGTGTCCAAGGGTTCCGAACATAACTTGATTAAGTGTAAAAACATTTAATGGACACCAATAACCAGAATATCACAAAGCGCTGTTATGAATATAGCTAATAAAATTAGAATATGTATATATTTTTATAGGATATTAAATATGCAGTTTTTTTGGGAGATGAATGTCCCCTATCATTAAGAATTATTTTCTAAAATCTTGATAGTTCTTGATTTTGAATGCTGACGAAGATACATAAATTGTTACGTTCAGTTTCGGAAAAAATTAGCACTATGCTTCAACATCGCCAGAAATTTCACCTCTTGAGTTTACTAGATGTAAATTCTTCAATGTATTCCATTTTTCTCTGTCGTACTCTCCCACCAGATCCTCTGGGTAAGCAGGCCCTGATTCCTGTGAGTCAATTGCGGACTCATCAGAAAGATGCTCTGCTGGAGTTAAAGACAGTTCGGTTCCTTGTTTCAATGTGACATTAAGCATATCTTCTGAATTTACAAGGTATGTGCTGTCTATATATCTGTTTTGTAATAATCTGCTCACATTCCTGGATGTTGTTTCGTTTATTGTACTATTTCTTCTACTCGAGTTTGCAGCAGAATTGGCTGTAGATACTGATTTTGAAGGTGAATGTTGATTTTGAAGTGAACGTAGATAAGAAAAATCTACACTCCCACCTCGGGTATGTTCTCTTGGATATAAGTTATGTATATCGAATGGATGGTCATTGGATCTAGAATGCGAATGGGTATCATTTAAGTTTGTGATTGATAATTTTTTACTAAACCGCTTAAAACTGTTTGATTTGATTGGAGATGATTGAGTTGAAGCTGATATAATATTGTTATTGTTACCAGGGAATCTGAAACTGACTTGAGAGTTCGACTTGATATGAGATGTAGATATATGTAGCAGACTATTTACACCACTTAATGACTTCTGATGTTTTACACTCCCAGAACTAATTATGGATACTAGTGATTTAGTAGGTGAATGATTATTAACAGTTTCGTTTACATCTCTATAGGAGTTTTCAATCAATACAGAGGTAGAGTAATCATTTCTGAAACTTTCTTCAAGTAAATAGACAGGATCTTCTTCAGCAATACTCAATTCTTTTAAGTAATTGTCCAATTCACTAACAGCATCAGATGTTGAGATATTATCGTTTTGAGATAATTTAGGTTCCTGTAATATTTGAGGACTTTCTTCAATTTGTTTCAATGGGAAAATAAAATTATTTTTCCTTTTTAATGTAGGAGAAAATGGAATATGCTCAGAGTCTTCTTTATTAAGATGATCTAACTTTACAGCTAAAGGAGTATTACTAATAACTCGTTTTTTTTGAATTCCCTCTGCTCTCTCTAAATATTTATCTCCATCTTTCTCCCACATATCTAATGTGACATTCTTAGGTAACTCGACATGTACCGGTTCTTCAATACCATAATTATCGTCCTGGAAATATTCGCCAGGTACTTCAGATATATCAGCCAATTCCGTCTGTTCCATGATGTCCAAACTATGCTCGTGGGATGTTTGCGTAATATCATTATTTACGCTTGGTATAATTTGGGAGCTATCACTATGAAAGTCAATCGAATCTCTATAGGAAGATTGGTTTTGAGTAATCAATGGTGATATTGGCCTTGTAACTTCTGTTTTAATACTTGGAGTCACTTCATCAACAATTGCACATGATGGAATATTTAAAAATGATGGCAATAAGGTATGATCCATTCTTTCAACAGCGTCTCTTTCATATTTCATTTGTACTGTTGGTTGAATATGGTTTCCATGTAGTATGGAGGATTGATTTCTTAAATGTGCTGGTTCAATAACCGTAGATATTGGTCTTTCGTATTTATTAATATTGTTAACTTCAGTTGAGGATGTATTTGATAACATATTTAAGAAACTTTTAGGTAAATCAGATATGGTAGACAACCTTGTGACATACTTGGTATTTAGATTAATCTTATTGTTAGGCGATTGGTTGAGTTGGTTTAGTTTCTGTTGATTGTTCTTAGTTTTAAAAGGGGATGTTAAAGAAAATGAAGGGGATTTAAATTTTAGAGAAGGTTTCTTTTGTATGCTATTTGATGTGGATGATCTAGATCTGTATGAAAATTTTATTGGCGTCAACTGATGTCTTACCACCGAAGAATTGGATATGTCATCTGATGGTTTGATTCTACCTAGTTCATTGATTACCCAATTAGATCTGTTATCTGGAGCTACAAAACCACTTGCCATATCAGGAGTTAGTGTTTGAGTTGAATTCTTTAGAGGAATAAATCTGTCATCCATTTGATTATCCATATTGGGTGATTGTAATTTCTTCTCCTCATCTATTTGTTGAATATTCTCAGATTCATCTGTGGTCTTCTTGACAAAATCGTCACAACCAGTGAAGATACCGTTGAAGAAAAGACAAAATAATAATGTTACTTGAAATGCAATTGTTAGATGTTGGTTAATCTTTCCAGTAGATTGTATATGCTTAGTTTTCTCGTTGAAATATTGTACAGAACAGGCTAATGTTAATATTTGAAAGAAAAGGTTAATTGTTCGTATTAAATATTTATTGAATGGAAGGAAGAGGAGTAACCTTATCAATACTGTAAATGCATATATGATAGATGAACATGCTATAATAATCAAAACTGCTCTATTTTCGTCGAACAATGAAGCTAGCGAGATTGCTAATGTACCTGTAGCTAACGACACTGCCAGACTCAGTAGTGCTACTAATTCCAACATGACTATGTATACCTGTTGAATTACCCTCTATAACTTGAAGGTATAGTGTAATAAATTTCTTGGGATAAATGTCTTTTAAGTATTCAATTGAAAATACATAAAGGATATAAAAATTTGTTTACTTCAAGAGAGGATTAAAAAAGTATTGAATAGAAAATAAAAATTAAAGGAATTATGTAAATTCTGATCTAAGTATCAACAACAACATGAGATCATCACTAGACGCCTTACAACCTACCCTACAAAAAGCTGATAAGGAAAACATCGACTCGGTGAAATTTTTCATAAATTGTTGTTGCAGCTTAAATTGATAAAATAGTCAGGACCTTATATTTATGTATTACCCTTTTAGGAAAAACGTTAAATTTTTCAGACAATTTTATCCCTCCGCTGCTTTGTATTCGCTTCTTAGTAAAAAATCAGAGAATTAGCAAATCGATTGCAGCAGGAGAACAACATCAACAACAGCTAACAATTCATGCAACAGCAACGATATGATTTGAAATTTTGCATGAACTACCAGGAGTTTTCGTGGAGAATGGTTGCAGAGCATTGCATATGCACACCTTTCGGTTTCTCTGGCAACAAAATTTAGCTAAATATCAAATACTAAATAGAAGTATGTTAGTACGACAATTGAATTGTAATAGTTTACAAACCTATCTTAATTGTATTACGTTTACATATAAGACTATCTAGTACGGTATAACACGATCTCAGATTGTTTGAAATAGCGTCTTCCATCCTCATCTATAATAACCAAACTTAAGTAGTTTTTCACCGTGAAATAGTTACAACTCATGTTTGGGATCAGATCATAACCTCCTAGAAATAAACGAATAGGTATTGTCTCACCTTTCACAGGAGAACCGTCCATAATTTCAAATCTGATAGCAGTTGTATCTATTATCACACTATTCTGTTTTACACCCGACGATTCTCTAGTTATCAGACTCAACTCCATGTATTTAACTCTAAGTCTTGTCAATAAGAAATATATTCTCCCCACGATAACATCTTTCAATGTGTACTGTGATTTAACATATTCAAACTCAATATGCAAACAGTTATCAATACCAATATCCAACTTTACAGGTTTCGCTACATCACTGTTCTTGTTTTCTATTGTATCATTTGATTTGTCATTTCTATTTGTCGATGATTCGTCTTGATTATCCCTTGATGGGGAGTTATCGTTAGCATCATTACGTGACTCATTCTCATCAGTATCAGTTGTAATCCTCTTTGTACCAGTCTTGGTAATTGTCATATTATTAGGTGTTTTTGATATATCGTTGTACAGATAGACCCAAAATTTTTTAATCTTAGAAATATCTGTAGATTTTCTTGTTACTGTGACTTTAATATAATATGAGACATCTACATTTTTACCTCTGTACGATTCATACATCTTGGCTAGATCTTTAAATACAAATGGAAAACTTTGAGAATGTTGTAACTCCCCTGGTGGACAAAGATCATAACTTAAATATAGAAATTGATCAACTTGTCTCTTCTTTGAGTCTGTAGCACTGTAATTTGACGCATTTGAAGATGCAGACGAGCTTTTTGAGGCTGAACTAGATGGGGCTCCACCAAGTTTCTGCATATCTATAGATCCAACAACTGAAATTTTTACACCTAGATGTTCGACTTGCTTCCCCTCTCTAACACGAAGTGTTACAATACCTTTCAGGGACTCTCCATCCTCTACTAGTGGTAGTGACTCCTTTCTGCCGTTATTTGCTGAGTTAACTGAAGTAGGTACCTCTACATGTTTTCTAGATTCTTCACCATCTAGCAGAATCTCAATATCTATCGGCGATTTGAAGAACATGCTCATTTTGTCGGTAGTGGTCACTGTGTTTAAAATATGATCCGAACTGAAGAAAGTAACAATAACCTATGGACAATTTACTCGATGGATTAGATCTGTACTATTTCGAGATATCTCTCAATGCGTTTAACTTATAAGTGAATGAAATTTTCCCGACCCTTGCTCCCTTGAGCCTCTATTTTTTAGAGGTTGCTGTTTAAGCTACGATGCGCCCACCGAAATATACGTCACAATGCGTATAACCTCACAGTATGTACAGTGGAGAACACATTCAAAAATTCACAGTTTATGATTATAAGTTGAAGATTAATTACTGTTTATGTAAATATTATTGTATGTACAGGATATATAATATGTTATTTGATTAATTCTCATTTTGGGAGGAGTCCAACGACGAGATAGGACTAGTAACATCATCCGGTACAGGTTTATTACAAGTGTGAATCAGTGTTCCAATACGTGGATCAACTACTACGTCTCTAGTCCACTCGCTCTTTCTCTTCAGACCCTGCTTGATCCATGAACTTGGCCAGTCATGTTCTTCGTCAACAGCTAATTGTAAATCATTTGATATTTGGAATTGTCTCAAAGAGTCTCTTTGTACAAGTCGTGTCACTTCAGAACATATCTCTTCAGTAAGGTATCTCTTTCTGTAAAATCTATATATTCTTTGCGGAATTGCTAAGAACCCTATTAAATTTGGCACTGGGATAACTAAAAGTGGTTGATGAATCAATATTGGGATAGAGGTTTTATCATCCCTTATAATGTCACCTCGTGCTTGTAATTCTAAAGGTGGGAAGGTCGAAGATTCATACTCTGATGGTAAAATAAATGGCTTCAGAACTTTTGTATCCGTTTCTTCATCCATTTTCTTTTCTTCAGTTTCTTTGTTATTACTACTTTCCGTTTTGTCTTCTGTAGCAGTGTCATCGGATGCTATTGGAATTTCTTCCAATTGTTGTTCCATTACTTTAATTTTTTCTTCATGAATATCAATTGTAGCTGAATTTCTGGTTTGTGTATCCGTTGAATTATTGTTATTTTGTCCTTCTGTATTTTCAATAGCCGGTGGTTCTACTGGCCCCAATAAACCTTCGTGTAGACCAGCTAGATATTCTTTATATGCACCTCTACCAAGGCAGATTACACCACCTGACTGTAATGGATCCAGTAAATTCACGTCTTCACTGATAATTTCCTTTGGTTTCTCATGTTTGTAGAAAATACCAATAGCATCTCTCCAATCAAAATTCTTTTTATATTGTTGTCCCAATTCTATCTCTTCTGCTCTTGTTAGTTCTACTTCACTTTTATGTTTAAGTTTCTCTGTTATTTCAGGTTTGTCATGAATCTGTAAGGCATCTCTCCTAAGCTCTCTTATTCTATTGGCTACAGTTGTTCTGATGACACCCTGTCTATCTTCTTCAATAACGTCATAATCTAACCCCGCATAATATAATACAGGTTTCACATAACGTCTCCATATCTTCAATGATGTTTCAAGGTAGTCACTTGGTGGTGGAGCAATAAAAACAGTAATCTTACGAGGAACTGTCCTCGTATTCATTTTCTCTTCAGCTAGAGGTTTAACCATATTTGTATATTTAGTAATGATTTGTTTCTGTTGATATTTATCATATGCAAATCCACCAATAGCAGCAGAGACACCCAACCAAAAGATTGTCCAATTTCTTGAGGGTAATTTCATTGCTGGAATACCCATCGCTTGAAATGCAGGGTTTGTGAATATTTTCTTGGGAGGTTTTACATTCTTTATGGTGGGCTCTGGAGCCTTTATTCCTACTTTCTCACTCATGATAAATCGCGAGTATTATTTTTAGCAAGATGATCCTTGTTTATCTAAGTTGTGTCATACTCTGTGATGGATTATCATCGTCTTCTTCTATATGGATTCTTCATTAACTATTAAATTTTCCACTTCTTGATGATTCGCTGCGAGAATCTCATTTGTTCGCGCAAATAATACTGAAATTGTTCGAAGAGTATACTAATCGAAAATGAATCTTTGTGATATGAGTTAATCATTTATATTTTCATTTGTCATTACTATATATACTTTATCCAAATGTATTAATAATTACATATATATATTTCGATGTCTAACTTAGAACTTTCAACGTTCATAAGGTTGGCTTCCCTTCGTCTTCCCATTTTAAGTTAAATCTACCTTCTGGAATCTTATATTCTTTAATTTTTTTAATAACTTCTTCTGGTGTAGTAGCAACTTGAATAATATCTCCATTAGAGTTGCTAATAAAACCTGCATCAATAGAATGTTTAATGAAATCCAATAAAGAATCATAAAAACCATCGATATTGAATAAAATGATGGGTTTGTTATGTATTCCTAATTGGGACCATGTAATACATTCCATAATTTCTTCAAAGGTACCATAACCACCTGGCATAGCAACGAAGGCTTTACTTTCATTTGCCATTAATCTTTTTCTTGAATGCATATCATTAACAATAGTGGTACGACCGAATTTCCAAGAAATTGGAGTAGATCCCTTATGATTATCGACATCAATTTTCATTTGTTCTTCTAATTCAGCAGATTTAATAGAACTATTATCATTCGTAGTTTCATCATCTTTACTACTACGTTCCTTGGATACTAATGCACTTGGAATAATACCATGAACATGACCATCATAATTTGGGCCCATTGTAGCCTTTGCGACCTCACCCATTAAACCAGTAGTACCACCTCCATAGACTAATTGCCAATTCAATTTATGAAATAATTCTCCTAATTCACGTGCATTTTGTGAATAAATCGGGTTTCTACCTGCAGATGACCCACAATACACACAAACAGAGAGTAAATCGTCGGACATATTTGCTTGTTATCACTTCTAATACAATCTTAGCCCGATTCCTACCAAGCAAGAATACACAATTGAAATATGAATATGTTACTGTGTCCCGTCATATATATATAACTACGATACAACTGTCACTACTTTACAATTTGCCTTATTTGTTAGCTATCGCTATTTGAAACAAACCGAAATGAGAAAATACATTACCCGCACACACGTGCGCCACGTCACGTGACTGTCAGAATTTTTCGTTGTTTCATGACCTCGACGGTGCATATTCACTGTGTGATTGGGCCATTGCGAAATAATTATTCGGTTAGTGTGGGATGTCAGGTAATTAGATAAGCCTATGATGTCGATGAGGATAGTGTTATACTGTATGGATCGGCATTCGATATTTGACCTGTTCTAGTTGCTATTGGCAGTGAGGTATCTGTTGGACCCTTTCAGTAAAAAATTATAAGAGCATTAATACCACTAGGTATATGATACATCAATAATTTCGTCAACCGAAGTGACAGAACTGTGAATAATTTAAATTCTCCGTTAAGTCTGAGTAATATTTCAGAAATAATCAGTTGTTCCATCGCTATTACTACATATCAAACATGATATCCAGCAATCTGGAACATATTGAACAATTCCAGGAAGGTTTGGTCCATGGTCATATCCATAATTTTGATAATATGACATATATCCATGGTCACATTCATCACAATGCACCGCATAACAATACGGATAGTAACAATACATATCAGCAGCAGCAGCAGCAGCAGCAGCAGGATAATACAACCAACAATTGGAAGGGTCCAGAGTTGGATTTTACGGATTGTGAACATTTTGAATTTATGGATATCAATAATAATATGTTCCCAACAAATTTCAGTTCCATCATTGGTAATTCATTCCATGGGGACGGTTCCATGGATCTTAATAAGATATCTGCTTCTGATACTCATTTGTTCGATAATAATAATAATAACAATATTAATTTAGGTAGGAGGAAAAGTCGGGATCATAGACTTTCATTAAGTGATGATATGTTAAATTTTCCCGTTTCTAAAAAGAGAAGAACAAGTAATATAAATAATACTACTGCAAATTCAAATGGTAAAGATAATTGTCCGTGTAATCCCAAATTAGTTGAAGTATGTTGTGATGTAGATCATAAGGATGTTCCACAAGATGATTCCCAAGTAGAGAATATATCATTAAACTCAAATAAAAGCTTTAATTTATCTGGAGAAAGCGATGTGCAAAATTTATCATCTTATGCAATGATGCCAGCACCAGTAAATGACATTACTAACGAAAATCTGTCGAATGCACCATTGCGTGCTTTCAAGAAAGAAACTAATCAAATGAGTGTAGATTTCGCTAAGCAATTTTTAGATTTAAATTGTGATTTAACTTGTGAACCAGAATGTTCTGAATCGATAACAATGAAGGAAGACGAGTTGAATACCAACACAAACGTCGAAGGTAAAGATGATATGCTAGAAACATTTTATAAAGCATGTCAGAGAGTGGGAGAATATAATGAGACAAGTGCAACCCAACCACTACCGCCTCAGAATACGCATACAAATTGTAACCATACACAGGATCACTCCAACCCTACTACACAACCTCAGTACCATAAACATACATCAAATAAACAATTAGATATGCAAATAATAAGTGATATATGTGCAATATCGTCGTTGTACGAAACTCCATTAGCTGATCATATGAATCACCATCATCATAAACATGATGAGGAACCATTACACTCAGATCAACCTATCCCAAGATCCGAAAGTTTCAATTTATTGGAATCTGTAGTAAATTACAAGAGTAATAGAAACGTCTCTGGAGTAGTCGAACAATCTGCTTCAAACGCAAAATTACATAATCATCACCATCACAAGATTCAATTTCACGACCATAATACAAGTACATTCGAACCTTATCAGGATGACAAATCGGTAAGTTGGGAAAGATTCAAAAAAGATTACAGAGGTTCGTCAAATAAGTTTGAACGTAAAAATGGTACGATGAATACAAATGATGTGGAACCAATGACATTATATCATCATACTGAAAGAAGTGCAACGGATACTACAATGAAGGCAGAACCATTGAATACTATTAATTTTAATTGGAATTTTAAGACTAACGATAACTCAACCAGTAATAAGATCCGTTGTAAATGGGGTAACTGTACAAACGAGTATAATTCTTTGATTGAATTACAACGTCATTTATTTAATGATCATATTCCTGAGTATAATTTGCCGTTAAATCATAGTAATTTCAGTGGACCTATTGTACAAGATACAACTTCTACAGTTCCTGTCAATTGTAAATGGGAATCCTGTGAATTTAAATCTAACGACGTTTGTTCATTTGTCAATCATGTGAATAGTAGACATGGTATAAATTTCGATATGGAATTCATTGATTCCAGAGATATGAATGGCAATGCAAATGGTAAATTCAATGGAATGAAGAATTCCCATCATATGTATCATTGTAAAAATAACGATTGTCAAACCGATGCTACACCTGAATCCTCTGAAAATAAAAAAAGTATTACAAGTATTGATTTTAGTGATTCATCATCACCTGTCGGAGCTCATACGATTAAACAAGAGGAGAAATCACCAAGTATTTCAATGGAGTCGGAGACAAAGATAGAGAAAACGATTACATGTAAATGGGAAGGTTGTAACGAGGTATTTTCAAGTGAATCGGAGCTAGATCATCATTTAGAAAGTTACCATATACCAAGAGGTCAATCTAATTATCAATGTCATTGGTCAGGATGTGGTCGTACATTACCTACAAGACAGAAAATGGTTAGGCATATTAGGAAACATTCCGGGGACAAACCTTTTAAATGTCCAGAATGTTTAAAATGTTTTGCTACAAAAGAGAGTTTAAAACAGCATGGTAGAATACATTCAGGTGAAAGACCATTCAAATGTCCATATTGTGATAAATCTTTTGCATCGTCAGCTTTTGTTAATGTTCATGTGAGGACACATACAGGTGAGAAACCGTTGAAGTGTCCACATTGTCCCAAAAGATTTAGTGAGTCGTCTAATTTGAATAAACATATCAAGACACATTTGAAAAAGCAATTACAGCAAAAACAGAAACCAAATAAGACACCCAACATATTGGTATAGCAGTACCTACATAATTAATTATATATGTGACATCTCAAACTGCCATACCATAAATATATATATTTATATACTGTAATGTCATACACCTATGTACCAATGTCTACTATCCCACCCTTGCTTGTGATTGTCCGAGCTTCATGTCTCTTTCCCGGCTGTGACAACCTGAAGGCAAATTCCCACCGGAAAATTCAATTTTGTTGTTGAGTCAGTAAGAAAACACCGTACGGACCTGCAAAACAAGTTTTCCCGGCGTGAAATGAGTTCCATAATTAACAAGAAGTGACAATAAGACAGACAGGAACTAATAGCAATTATCCCACCAGGTTTGGTCAATATTATTAAAGATAATATAACACAATACACAGTTGATATACTTAACTTATGAATGAAGAACTCCTCTTTTGTAGTGTCAGATACAAACCCGCAAATGTCAAATAACAAATATCTTCGCCAGAAGTAAATTTAATGAGGAGTTAGCTAGCACAGGCAGCTGTCAGCCCGGTTCGTCATTGCTGTCTGTCGTTTTTTCGGTTCGCGGCGTTTCCCTCTGGCTGTGTCTCTGTCTGCCCGCTGGAAGGAAACTGTGAATTCACTTTCGATTTCTGCTCAACAGGTCGAAATGGACCCACGCACCGCAGAAGGAAGATTCCCAGTAGCGCTCACTCTGTTCGTCATGCACAACTCTCTGATTCTAATTGCGCATGGAGGCAAACTCACAGATAAGGGGCAGAGTATGACGATGAGTTCAAATAACTACCACTATGTAAACCGTACAATAGAACCGCTCTGCACATCAATTGCAGTCAACCTCTCCTACTTTGATTCTTGTTGTATAAGTAACTGAAAAATATCTTTTAGATAAGCGTGACAAGAACTGGACAAACTGAAACGATCTCTGTGATTATCTAGCGACACATTCTATTATATAATGTTACAGACTGTTTGGTTTTACTGAATTTCTTTTTATTACTATGCCAATAACACTATTAGTTTTAGTTCCGGGATATATATATTCTTATATAAACAGTTTTATACAATTGTATAATCTTGATTGACATAAAAGTAAGTTAAGTTACGACCCACGTAAACTTACAGAACAACAAATAAGGATACTATGTTACGTTTATTGACTAAAACTGCAGTCTCATCTCCCAAGTATGCTAGTAGATTAGCAATTAATCAAGGTCTACTTAGATTAAGCTCTACATTCACTATTCCAAAGACCCAAAAGGGTGTTATCTTCTATGAAAATAATGGTCCATTACATTATAAGGATATCCCAGTTCCAACACCAAAACCTAATGAAATCTTAATCAATGTTAAATATTCAGGTGTTTGTCATACTGATTTACATGCATGGCAAGGTGATTGGCCATTACCCGTCAAGTTACCATTAGTCGGTGGTCATGAAGGTGCAGGTATCGTTGTCGCTAAGGGTTCCGAAGTGAAAAATTTCGAAATTGGCGATTTAGCTGGTATTAAATGGTTGAATGGTTCATGTATGTCTTGCGAATTATGTGAAACAGGTCATGAATCAAATTGTGAACATGCGGATTTATCCGGTTATACTCATGATGGTTCATTTCAACAATATGCTACCGCAGATGCTGTACAAGCAGCTAGAATTCCAAAGGGTACCAATTTAGCTGAGGTTGCCCCTGTATTATGCGCTGGTATCACTGTTTATAAAGCTTTGAAGGATGCTGATCTGAAAGCTGGTCAATGGGTTGCAATCTCTGGTGCAGCCGGTGGGTTAGGTTCATTAGCAGTACAATACGCTAAGGCAATGGGTTACAGAGTGTTAGGTATCGATGGTGGTGCAGGTAAAGAGGATTTATTCAATTCATTAGGTGGTGAAGTCTTTATTGATTTCACTAAATATAAAGATCCAAAGGAAATGATTAATGCCATTAAGGAAGCTACTAAGGGTGGTCCACAAGGTGTTATTAACGTTTCTGTATCTGAAGCTGCAATTTCCATGTCTACTGAATACGTTAGACCAACAGGTACTGTAGTCCTAGTTGGTTTACCAGCTCATTCATACGTTAAATCTGAAATTTTCTCACATGTAGTAAAATCCATTAATATTAAGGGTTCATACGTTGGTAACAGAGCCGACACTAGAGAAGCATTAGATTTCTTCGCAAGAGGTTTAATCAAATCTCCAATTAAGATTGTTGGTTTATCTGAATTACCAAAAGTCTACGATTTAATGAAGAATGGTAAAATCTTAGGTAGATATGTTGTTGATACATCTAAATAAGACCATTCACCTATACAATAGATAGTCTCCGAACTATACGCGTGTTATATACTACTTGTAATTGAACAAAAAAATAAATAAATAAAAGCTGTAAAAGTTCTAACATAACTTTATATTAGTGTTCTTGTAATTGAGTATTTATGATGCAATTTCCCCAGACAATCTCTTTGTTGTATTGTTATTTATTTGCTCCAATCTGTGGAACCCTTATGCAGTGAACTTCACGTACCGGTGGAAATGTTCTATTGACTTCGTTTTGTTTTGTTTTGTTTTGTTGTTTTTCACAGTTCTTCTATCGGTGCAGCAAACCGCGGAAGGTAGAACAATTTCCTTGCCCTTGTTGGTAATTGAAACAAATTTTTACATAATAGATGGGAAGGGGCAAGGGACTGATAATGTTGTTCTAACAGATGACAAGTTGAATTATTGTACTAACAACAAGTTGAGAACCAGCTGCAAGATTGATAGGGAAGAATCTAAATTATTTTCTGTAGGTTACAGTATAATTTATACCATTTATAAATCTTCAATTTATTTAAAGGGAAGCTTCGTAAACAATACAACTTCAATAGCTACATTGATATCGAGTACATTAAACAATATGTTCAGAAGATCAGATAATCGTTACCAATATTCAGTTCCTGAAAAATCAGTAGATTCAAGTGCTTTGGCTGCTGCAAGTGCGCTTGGTAGAGCATTACATCCTGACGGGAAAACTGTAGATCATTCCAAAATACCACAATATAATCAACCTTCAAGATCAGCCTCTGTGAGAAATTTCCATAAAGCTAGAATTCCTGCTCAGAATGCAGTAGATCCATCACAAAGAAGACATTCTTCAATGACTAACAATGGTAGAACGAAAACTATCACAACTACTACAACCACAACTATTAGACGTCCTATAGAAAATGAAAAGAGGCAACAAGTAAGGACAAAATCAATAACAAATAATAAATTACAAGAACCACAATCAAAGACTAGGTCAATTACGAAGTCACAAGATTTGTCACAATCCAGAACAAGATCAATCACAAATAAATCGCATGAACAACCACATTCGCAAAGAATCAGAAATTCTACATCGACTGATAACTTTAGGGAATACCACAGATCATCAAGTTTACCTACAAAAATTCCATCTAATTCAAATATATCTAGAAGACAACAAAGTGATGCAAGTACAGTATTCGCAGATTTTGATGATCCCGAATTTGTTGATGCATCTGATAAGATTCCTGTTACACGAAAGTTTATCAAAAAATACATTCCTGGTCCAAATGGACTAATGGCAGTGAATGTACTTGTTAATGAACCTATAAATAATGGTAATGGTATACCGAAGAAGAAATCATCAAGATCATCATTGAGATCATCTCAAAGTATCGGAACAAATCTAGATTCTCATACAAGCAGTAATTCTTTAACAAATTTATCAAAACCAAAGAGTAAAATAAAGAGATCGTCAAGTATGAATCAATTACCAAATAATTCAAATAAGATACCGGTACGGACTACTCATCAACATAAATCTAATGATCAATTAGCAACGCATTCGAAGAGAGCATCATCGTTGACGAACAAAATTAAAAATCCAAGACATACAAATATCATAGAGACATCAATGCCTGAAGAAAATGAAAGCACACCGGAAACCATCGAGCCTCCAAAGGCAAAATCTAGCAGTAAACCTAGTAGCAGATATAATTCTTTAGTGAAGACTAAATCTAAGAAATCAATGACTAAATCTTCAGTTGTAGAACAACAAAAGGTAGTGCATAAAAAAATTAAAGCGGCTAAGTCATCATCTCATTTAAATAAATCAAAACCAAACAACAGATTGTCGAAAACGATATCTGAGGATTTTGCAGACTTTGCAGATGATAGTTTAATAACTAATTATGATATGGTAAGACCGATTGTACTAGATGATGAAGAGGATATTTCTGTCATTAAAACTGACTTATCGAAGAATGACTCTATTGAAGATGAACCTGTTGGAACAGAAAATAAGAATAAGACAGTCCAACATATTAATAAGGAACCAGTAACTGGTGTTCAAAGTGAAATTCCTATTGAACTTGAGAAGAAGCCCGTTGTTGAAACTATCAAAAAGGTGGAATCACCTCTAACTTCAAAATTATCTGTGTCGCAACAATCAGAAAATCCAGGTAGCAAAGATATAGCCCCTGAAATGGAACATGATACATCAACTAAAGCATGTAAAACTGAAATAGCACCTACCTTAGAAGAGGCTCTTCAACTTCTGGATGATAATATAGAGGAAAATGTACTAAAATATAAGGATGAAGTTGCTGAAAACCGGGAATCACTTGAAGAATTAAACAATTACGATACACTTGTAGATGAGACTGTGACTAATGATGAAACGGCCAAGATTATATCTTCGGGAACCGCAGTAGAACAAGAGGCTCAACCGAACGTGAATAAACTACCTTTGGAGAGCTCAAATGGAGAAGATGATGAAACTACTGGTGATCATAGTATTACGATGAGCATAGAACCAAATATTAAGAAAAATCCTGCGGATACTGAAGAGGGTAAAGGAAGCGAAAATGGTTCTCAAATTAAGGAGGAACTTGAAGAAGAATTAGAAAAAGGGGAAATTGTACCAGTTGAACCGGAGGATATCAAGATAACTAAACTAAAAGATACGAAAATTATTGATGAAAAAGAAGATGGTTCAAAAGAAGATGGTTCAAAAGAAAATGGTGAAGTTGCAGAAATCAGAGAGGACATGCAGGTAGAAACCGCTGATGTTCCTGCCACACCGTCAGCTATGTCAATGAATGAATTCCACACGCCTGTTGCGGCCCATTCTAACAAGGTACTAACGCCGATGTCAAATTCATCAGAGTATATGAGCACAGAAGAGGACATAAACTTACGAAATTCTGTTGAAAACATCATTGATTCTATGGATGCTATTGATACAGAACTTGATGAGTCGTTAAATAGTCCAATCGGTGCCCAAAACTCTACTTTCCGAAGCGGCAAGCAAGTACCATCGAAATTAAAGACAGAAAGAAATATTGCTAAAAAGATAATTGATAAATCTATTCCTGTATCTCAAACGTCGACTAATGGAAATATCGGAAAAACTGGGAATAAAGCAATGAATCATAAAGATAGTCAATCAGTACAAGAATTACCAGATCCAGTAAAAAAATCACACAATAACCTAGCGCAACATCTACGTTCTGCGAATCCATATTTGACGATACCTCCAAAGAGTTCGAAAAGACTTGAAGACAAGAAAAGGCACGAGCAAGAGAAAATACAAAATGAGAGAAATGAAAAAGCTGAGATTAAAGCTCCTATTGTTAAGAAAGATAAAGGTACTGTTCATTCACCAATGAAAAATATGTTGGATGTCCCTCAACCTAAACTTGCAAAGGTTGTAACTCCCATTAAATCAGCATTAAAGAATAATGGTGCGGTAAGAAGCAATACATCTTCGGTATATTCAGATTATTCACCAGCTGAAGGGGCTTATTTATCATTAACAACTGCCGAAAATACAAGATTGAATGCTAATATTCCTGAAACAGTATCACCTCCAAGAAGACAAAACACGACCAAAAGATACGCTAGACCTCAATCGATGGTTGCGAGAGTTCAACAGAGATCTTCTTCACCAACTACTAAGGAGAAAACGAGATTAAATCGTAACTCTACTATCGAAAGACGATCAAGTCAAATAAGAAACCAACCAAATGCTTTGTACGCTAATGAACCTTTATCGAAAAGTAGCATATCTGCCTTACACTCAGTAAGGGCAGCATCTATGGCTGTTCAACCAAATGGATCACAACAAAATCTATCAAAATCTGTCAAGCAGGCTGTTCAACAGCCAACTACTGTTAGACACAAGACTGTTCCACCGAGGACCAACGTTCACAGAAGAGAGTCAATGATTGAAAAGAAACAGAAAAAAAGTGCTGTGGATAAAACAGCAATTAATCAAACAAAAGCAGGTGGTATTGATCCAAATATGGTTGGTGTATTATATCCAAGAGAACCACCTCAAAAGAAGTCTAGTTTTGAAAAATTGAGGAATAGCGATTCTCATCTTGGTTTTAAGATGATGTCGTTGAGAGATGAGAAGATGATGAATGAGAATCCACAACAAAGCGAAGAACAAGATGTATTTCAAAATGATGATAACCCTCAAGATGTTAATGTTGTCTCAGATTTATTAAGAAGTGGTGGGTGGACATCAAGATTCCAAGATTCAGATTCAGACGATGATTTCCATGATAAATTTTCGGGTTCGAAGAGTTCTTCTAAGGTTTCATCACCTACGAGAGATACAAAGTCTAAGTTAACCAACGGATTTTCGATGTTTAAGTCAAAATCAACAGCAGATCATCAAGAACAGAATCATCATTCTAATTATCATGTGCATCCTCCTTATTCTGGTCAACAGCAGCAACAGAAACGATCTGTTTCCACACCGAACAATCCATCCTTAACCAAGGTTCATAATGGTAACGGGTATTCGATGGCTGTGGCGGACAACCATGTATCATCTGGTCAACATTACGGGCCAGCAATATCTCAGCAAGTAATACAAAATGATAGAAGAGTCCAGTCGGGCACTATTCCAAGTGGGAACCCAGGTAGAATGTCAGGGAGATCGTTGACAAAACCTGCTAGACAGGAAGATCATGAAAAGAAACAAGGCAGTTTTGGTAAAAAATTGAAAAAAATCTTCGGTAGAAAGAAGACAGATATATAAGTGTACAGTATCAAATATTATGTACTCATTAATACCATTCTATGTAAATTTTGAAGCAGTGAACATAAGTATTTTCGGCAATACATGCATGTCGTTAAATTATATCTGATTTGATTGTGTATACCTCCTCTTTATTCTGGATTAAGTCTTTCTTGACTGACCATTAAAGATGCGATGTGATTACTCCTGATAAAGTTTAACTCTATTTCAGTTTTCTGCGAGGTTTGCTCGGAAAATAGCAAAAATATACCTTGACGATACACAGGGAGTAAATAAATCTTACAGAAAGTCCTGGACAGATCATCGAAGGGGCCATAGAGTTTCAAATCGATGGAATATATGCCTGAATAAGCTGGAGTACATGAAAGGTTGTTTCTATTATATAAAAATAAGAATAATTTCAATTACGTAAGTTCTGATGTTTATCCTTTAATAAAACATGTAAATCACATTCGAAAAAGTAGAGGTCTCTAATACCGGAATATTGACGAACAATTAAGGAGGTCACATATATCAAGATGAAGCCTTTTAGAATAATATTATGTGACATGAATAAAACAGTTACCCAATTGTGGACTGATTTTATTCAAAAAACAGCAACCAAGAATCCAAATCTGGTATATATTTACAATGACAGCTTTGAAACATTAATGCAGAAGCTGAAAAAAGAAAGTACTAACAAACAGAAAAGAATATATTCAGTAGTGTCACCAGGTAATTCATTTGGTTATCTCGGAGGTGGTTTTGATTTGGCATTGTTCAATTATTTTGGTGGAGCACCATTTGAGGAGTGGTTCAGGAAGCAGTTAGATAACGAATACAAACCGGTTGGTTCCATAACCACGGTAGATCTCCGAAATTGTCATGAGGAAGGCTTGAACCCAACAAGAGACGAAATCGGTTATGTTATACATTGTCCAACTATGATTACACCAAATGGACCCATCTTTAACCCCTCGGAGCCAATGAAAACAGGAGTTGAACCTGTATTCGACGCTATATGGAACTCGTTGAGGTATGCACCTGAAGATACAGATGCGCTAATAGTTTCTGGTCTATGTACCGGTTATGCTGCTGTCCCTGAGACCCTTAGTTGTAAAAGTATGATATTTGCAATTAGATTATATTTGTGTGATGGTCTACTGACTAGTGAAACTAAGAATGTATTGATTATGCACTTCTTGGGTTATCCATATAAAGCATATTTCCCAGAAGAATGCAAAGAGGAATGTAAAAGAGTAGGTATTGATCTTAAAAAATTAAGAACATTTAGTGCATTAACTGACCCTATTGATGTTATCCTTCCTCCATATTTAATAATTGAATAAACTCATTTAAATACATAAAAGCATATATACGTATTTGTAAAACTAATTGATGATGAATTCATGATCTTAACAATATTTTTTAAACTTTGAGACTTTTTACTAGATATTTTCCATATTTTCTTATACAATTTCTGTAGTCTTGGTGACTCTATTATATATTCTAACTAGACACCAAAGAATGGTAATGCCGCATGCAGCCAATGCAATATTTGGATAAAATGAAACAAGGAATGCACTTCTATAAACATTTAATAATTCTTTTAAAGTTTGTTTTGGGAAACCTGATGCTCTTAATACAGCAGAATCCCTAATTATCTTCTGGTACTGCTTTTTTGTAAATTTATAACCTGTAGTATCACTATCTTTACCGAACATATAACTCCATAGCAATTTAGATAGAGTATTTTCGTATACTACTAAAGTTAAAGAAGCACCTAGGACGTTACCGATCGATCTCCATAAGTAGAAAATACCTGTCATTGTACCTTGTTGTGATTTTTCGACTGTAAAAACGATACTAACTAATGTAGCAACAAGTAATAGGGAGTAACCAAATGTAACACAAACACCTGCAGATATGAAAATGACTCTCCATATGGACGATTCCGATTCCATTTCAAAAGTTGATTTATTAACCATTGTACTAAAAATTTCTTTAGACGATAATGAAGGTGCTACGTGACCTATTGTTACGTATTCAACTATTAAACCTGTGAATTGTAATATCATCCCACAAAAATTAATTATTGAAGCACAATGAGCGATGTTTAACGTGGTTTTCCTTAGGATATGACCTGCAACAATTGAACCTACAGCTGTTGCCATCGAAGGGAATAATAAATAGAGACCAGATTTTGTCACTGAAATATTGTGAATCAATTGAATATAAATAGGTGATCTAAAGATATCACCAAATACAATAAATGATGTAAATACAGTAGCAATTGAAGATAGTCCGAATGGCCCCTTTAATAGTTCGAAAGGAATAATTCT
The DNA here is from genome assembly GCA_037040125.1 of Kazachstania sp. M6911. Lineage (NCBI taxonomy): Eukaryota > Fungi > Ascomycota > Saccharomycetes > Saccharomycetales > Saccharomycetaceae > Kazachstania > Kazachstania sp. M6911. The sequence continues at coordinate 74,304 of JAXQGP010000044.1, forward strand.
TTCTTTGGCATATGATGTTTCGACCCAAATAAATAAACAGAAACTTGTGATTGTCATTATTGTCAAAAACGTTTTATCTATATTTGTTGATGTTAAGAACAATATACCACTGATCGTCATTACCAGACTTGCAGAACCAAATATATCTATTCTTGACAAATTTTTCCATGTAAATCTTTCATTTCTAGGTGGAACATGTACTAATTTAATATTAACATTAGCTGTTATCATATAAGAACAGATCATAATTAGAGGTACTTGAACAGCAAACAATGGTCTCCAACCAATATAGTCCAAAAATATACCACCGATTGGACCACCAAGAATTTGACCTGTACCAAAAACAATATTAGCATAACCTTGGTATAATCCTCTTTCTCTTGTGGTACAAATATCGCTTGTTGTGATACTACTCATTGCATTGATTCCACCACCACCAATACCACATACAGCTCTAGCAACTGCAAATTGTGTAACATTTTGGGCGAAACATGTTAATAGACAACCGAGGCCAAAGAAGAAATGTGCTGTCAATATAGCGAATTGACGTCCTGCAATATCTGACAATTTACCATATAATGGTTGAAATGCTGTGTTTGTTAAAAGATAACTTGTAGCTATCCATTGTTTCTTATTAGATTCTTGAAACTCTTCGGCGACACCATTCATAATATTAGCAACAATGGTACTATCTATCGAACTTAAGAAACTTCCTAACCATAATGACGTAATAATAGGTATTTTCGGCAATGAGAGATTATGTTCGGTATAACTTCTTTCTATAGCACTAACTGTACGTTCTAATCTATTATCTTGTTCTGCTAATAAACTTGACGTCTCATCTAATGGCTCCATTCTTTTATCCTTTGGATGTTATAATATAACTGACCTTCGCTAACCTTGTTTCTTAATTACAATATTTTTGTGTAATATTGAATATCCTACCTTGAACGACACCTAATCTTTCACAACAAAACTATGTTTAAACACTTACTTATATATAGATGTCACAATCACTATCTATGAATCTCAACTACAACTTGATTATCTTTCCTGAAGGCAATCGTTATCAGTTTATCAGTTCTATTGTCGTTCTGCTCATCTTACTCACATATATAGCTCAGTGAACAATTTCACTTTTCGGATATTTTTCAGCTGTCCGCACTATATACCCAGACTACCCAGATACAGTCGTAGCACTACCAAGAGGACCGACATATTGTACTTCACCGCAGTACGAACACAGAAGACACCGAACACAGTTTCTACCGGAATTACTCCGGAGCCGGTCACTTTTTTTCCGTGGAATCACACAAAAATTGTGTTGGTGTCTCAGAGTTATACCGGTGAGTCTGTCAAGTTTAATAAGAATAATCTCAAATGTATTAGTTATATGTTTTTGTATATACATGTTCTTGTATCATTACGTACTTTGTGGCTCTGGTTGTGTATGTTGTAACTAGAGCCCGTTAGGTATCTAAATGTATTGAGCGGCCGTAACGTTAACGTCGGTAATACAGGTACAAGACTGGGAAGATTGGTCGTTAATGTATGTTTAATCGTATTTATTATGCGATGGTAAATAATGAAGCATACTTGTTTAGGCTGGACTTGGTTCATTGTCTGGCTTCTTTGGATCCTCAGGTTTGGAGTCCTTGTCATTCAAATACTTGTCAAATGCGTCGTTTCTTTCAGGGAATGGACGTTTACCTAACAGATTGATCATATCTTCTCTTGTCAACACTTCTTTACGAAGTAATAATTGCGCAATCTTTTCAACATCGTCTGCCTTCTCTGTCAACAGTTTGGCGCATCTATCACGACATTCTTGAACAATTCTATACACTTCGGAGTCAATTATATCACCTGTCTCCTCCGACCATGGTTTAGTCATATCACTATCATCTTTCTTTTGGAAATTAATCCAACCAATTTTCGGACTCATACCTAACTGTGTTACCATTGCGGTAGCCATATTAGTGACTTTCTTGAAATCGTCAGATGCACCACTTGTTACTGATGAGAAGTGTAATTCCTCAGAGACTCTGCCTCCTAATGTCATTGTCATTCTATCCCTCAATTGTTGTTCACTTAATAAGAAAATATCACCAGGTAAATATTGAGCATAACCTAATGCACCTTGACCTCTTGGAATGATACTAACTTTTAACAAAGGATCTGCATATTTCAAATACCAGCCACATACAGCGTGACCAGCTTCATGGTATGCAACAACTTTTTTCTCTTCAGCGGACAACAATTTAGATTTTCTTTCAACACCACCAATTACTCTTTCAATGGCTTGTTCGAAATCTTTCAAATGAACAGCAGTTTCATCACCTCTGGCAGCAATCAATGCAGCTTCATTACAAACATTAGCAATATCTGCACCTGAGAAACCTGGAGTCAAGGCGGCTAATCTATTCTTTAAATCAAACACACCTTCGGCAAGTTTCAATTTTCCTAAATGAACGGCAAAGATAGCCTTTCTACCTTCTAACTCTGGTTTATCAATATTGATATGTCTATCGAATCTACCTGGTCTCAACAAAGCTTTATCTAAGATGTCTGGTCTGTTGGTACCAGCTAGAACGACAACGTGATCAGATGGTGTGAAACCATCCATTTCGACTAACATTTGATTCAAAGTATTTTCTCTTTCATCATTAGCACCACTGAAATTACCTTTCTGTCTTGCTTTACCAATTGCATCAATTTCATCAATGAAAACAATTGATGGAGCATTCTCTCTAGCAGTTTTAAATAAATCACGAACTCTAGCCGCACCAACACCAACAAACATTTCGACGAATTCTGAACCTGAGACAAAATAGAAGGGAACACCAGCTTCACCCGCAGTAGCCTTTGCCAATAAAGTTTTACCAGTACCTGGAGGGCCGGATAATATCGCACCTCTAGGAATCTTAGCACCCATTTTTTCATATCTAGATGGTTCCTTTAGGAAACTGACGAATTCCATAATTTCTTCTTTTGCTTCATCACAACCGGCAACATCCTTAAAGGATATTTTCACGTTAGTCTCAGTATTGAATTTCTGTGCTTTTGATTTACTCATACCAAATATACCATTACGCGAACCACCTGCAGCCTGAGCTGATCTACTTGTTAACCAAATAATACCTGCGATCATTAATACTGTTGGTAACACTTGATAGAGGGTATGACCCCAATTACCTTCTTGGACATAAACAACAGGGATTCTTAACGCATCATCAATCTTTAACTCGTCTTGAGCCTTTTGTAATTTACGCTCAAAATTCTCGATAGATCCAACGGTGAAATAATAATAATCATTACGATCTAGATGTGATCTCCCACTATCGTTTAACATGACTCTTACAAGAGATTTATTTACAATCACTAATTTTGCGACATAACCTTTTGCCAAGAAATTGTTATGGAATTCTTGCCATGTAATTTCGTTGGAAGCTTCATTAGCAGCAAACATATCCATCAATAAGGATAACAGAAAGAAGAAAACAGCTAGCTGAAAGAAATTGATTGTTTTCACAGGTGGTGTACCGCCGTTTGGTTCTCCAAAGAAATTATTCATATTGACATTATTTTTATCTCCACCACCATTGTTACCAGTAGAATTATTTTTTCCTGTTGAATTAGATTCATTTTCCTTGGTTTTTTGCTCTTCTTGTTGTTGTTTAACCTGTTGTCTTTCGATAGTTGATTCTAATTTTTTAATCCCTTCTTGGATAATTCTTTTTCTTTCTGACAAATCCATATTTTTGTTAATCTTTGTAGTTTTAATATATTTTTCAATTTCTTCTTTTATTATTCGAAGGTCTTCATCAGTGGCATCCTTATCATTAGTCAATGCAGAAAACGAAGAATGTTTCTTAGATTCATCCTCATTTTTCTGTCTGACAATTCTTGAAATATGAATATACCTTGGAGGATTGGCAAATATATTATTTCTTAAACCAAAATTAATCGTATTTAATATTAGTCCAGTATTTCTAGTTATTAGTTTGGTGTTCGTTATTAAACGAGGCCTCAGAACAGTAAGCATCTAGAAAGCAGTACTATAATTAAAAAAGATTATGGGTATGAATAAAAAATTGGTTTACGAAAAACAAATGGAAATGGAATGGAATATTAATACGATAAATGATTATGAATATTAGGAAACTATTGATAAACGAGCGTAATCAGTCGTCTCTCCTGTTTTTGAGAATACTTTATTGTAACGGTGTATTAAAAAATTTGTACCTATCAGAAACACTTCTTGAACTTATATTTTTAAGTGAAACTGTATATTGACCTGAAATTCGACGTATATGTAACGTATTTCTTTGATTATACTTTATATTCTAATATCTGTTGCCTCATTGTTTCCACACAGATTTGGTGTATTTCCCTATTTCTGCCTCATTTTTGTTGGTTGAGAATCTTAGTTAGTTTGTATGAGTTTTGAACCGAAAACGCCACTGTGCAGAATATATGTCGTATTTAGTGATATACACGTGATACTTTGACTATAATTCTAATTTACATCAAAGATATTGCCATAAACTGCCGGATACTCTATGTGTCTATACAAGTTATTACAATGAAGTGCTTATATATTTAGGCATATCATACTTGATAGAAATTGTCGTTTCTAACAGGTTGAGCATTTGTTTTAGTAATATTTTGATTCATTGTTACCTATTTTATTATACAATTAATATACAGTTAATTCTTCCTCATCTCTTTCGGGAGGAATTAATTTATTTACAAAATATTTGTTTCAAACCTCTGTCTTTTTATATTCCAGATTTTGGGAGATATGATTTCTTATTCACATTACCGAACTTTATATTAGAGTGTCGTCATACAAGCCTATCCATTTATATTTTATTGCGCACAATATTCTGTGTTCTTTATGCTCTTATGGTAGTCTTGTACTATACATCCATTAAATATTAAGCTAAGTAATACTAGTAATCCTTGGGAAATAACCACAACAACTTTTAAATAGTATAAGAAAATAAGTTTTACAATTAGGCCTCAATTGCATTAATTTCAAACAGTATCAATGTTTGAAATTAAAACCACAAGGGTACTTCAAAAGGTCGTTTTACTCGACACAACTACAACACCCATGTATATATTATTAATAATACAATCCGTCATTCTATGGTGTCCTGGACACTCTATCATAGAGAGTTCCACTGTCGTAATTAATATTGCACATTGCCATCATTAAATGCAAAGTGGCGATACAAAGACAGACTCCGGAATTAGTTTAATTGTTCCGTGCTTTCCGTGCTTCCGTAATTGCTCGGTAAAGAAGGAGATCTGCATAGGAAGAAATACGTAATTTTCAAAGTGATTATGTAAGTAAGGAACTAAAATTTCACTTTCTCATCATATAAGGGATGTGTAGCCCGTGGTTACTAATAAATTTATCCCGAGTTTTATAACCCCGTTATTGCAATAAATTCATGTATAAATAGTTTACTGTGAATTTCTTACCCATTGATTCTCTTTTACCATTTTATATGTCTTGAAATTAAGTAATATAACGAATAATCATCGTACTATATATCCATACACATACAAATAAAAATTATAATGTCAGCTCCTTTAAAAGTCGCAATCGTAGGTGCCTCAGGTAAAGTTGGTTCTTTTGTTGTGCAACAATTGAAAAATGATCCATCTCATTTCGCTACTCCATTAGCACTAGTAAGAACTTCCGAACAGGTTAAACACTGGAAATCTGAAGTTGGTATTGATGCAAAATTAACAAGTATTGAGAATGACGACGTTGAGGCTATTGCCAAGGCAATTAAGGGTGTCGATGCAGTTGTATTCTCTGCTGGTGCAGGAGGCAAAGGTGTCGAAAGAATATTCACCGTTGATTTAGATGGTTGTTTAAAAGTAGCGGAAGCTTGTGAACAAGTAGGTGTTAAGAGATTTATTTTAGTTTCTGCTATAATGGCCGAAAATAGAAAATACTGGTGGGATTTAGCTGGTTTAAGAGAATATTATATCGCTAAAAGATCAGCTGATCGTGAAATTAGATGTACTAAATTAGATTATACAATTGTTCAACCATGTAGGTTAACTAATGGTGATTCTACAGGGAAATTTATTCATGCTAATAAAGCTGAAGCCGATTTTGCTGAACATATAGAAATTGCTAGACAAGATGTAGCTTTATTCATTAAAGAAGCTTTATTACATCCAAAGGAAACAAGCAGAAAGACTATTCCATTGGTCAATGGTGATGTCCCAGTTAATGATTTTATTAAGGAATTAGCTTAAATTTAAAATATGTAGTTATATACAAATTT